>JAZGUH010001210.1:0-75302 GCA_037893225.1 Hippasteria phrygiana
TACCAAGCTTACATTATATATTTTATTATGGAATGGAAATCTCAATTTAAAATGTCTGATTTCGCTTGCTGGATGCCACATTATGCCTAAATTGCACGCAATTTTGGTTGGTGACGGGAGTCAATTTCATAAAGCTGTTAAGCACAAAAATTTGCTTAGCATGCAAATGCTTCCTTGATAAAAACTGGATTACCAACCAGATTTCCATGTGTGGAATATTGCTTTTGACTGGCATTGCGCTGTTGTTTGCTTTGCATGAAAATTACATGGACTTTTGGCTGGTAAGGCTGTTTTTACTAAGCAATACATTTTCATGCTAAGCAATATTTTGTGCTTAACAGCTCTATGAAATTGGCCCCAGCTGTTCGTGCTATACAGTAAGCAGAACCTTCTGTTCAAGTTGGCAAAATGTTCTTTTCCTCGGCTCCGTGAAATTGGTTGCCTGTAGACAACATATACAGCTCCAGTCGAACACCTTTATAACAAGGTCCTTGGGACTTTACAATTTACCTTGTTATAACAGGTACCTTGTGTTATCAGTAATGGAAAACAAAGAAGACAAAGACCCAGGACCTATTTTTTTCCTTGTTATAAGCAGGATGTTGTATTAACAGTGCTCTTATTATCAGGGTTCGACTGTACATTGACTGCAGCACTGAAAACTTTTAATATCAACCCTGACCGCGGTCCCCAATATTAACGACCTTATTCCATTAAGTGATGCACATCGTTGACGACCCGTACTGCAAGATGTGACAGAAGTGTGACTGGTGTGACGACGGTGACAGGTGTTACACTGGTGCGTCACGAGGGGTTGAAGAGTGTTCTGAATATGCACTGCGATGGAGGCCCGAGTTCTGAAAATAACCACATAACTCAAGTAAGGCAAATTTCGTTTATACCTTTGTTTCAAACTGAACTTTTGTAATTTTCAACTCTGATGTTCATTTCCATCTTGGTAATAGCGAGTGTGGTGCACACGTACACTTTGCAACGTTACTCGAACCTTTCACTTTTGGGGACGCCAGCACCCCCCCCCCCCCCCCCCCCCCCCCCCCTAAACAACGGGAGGATTCAGTTGTGCAGGAAAAAGGCCCATTGTTTTCCTTTGTGACATCTAATGGGTGGTGCCCCGGACATTTTCTTTTACGAAATTTAAAGTGTCACCCCTTCACAATTGATACTTTGACCTGTCACCCCCGGGTGAAAAAAAAAATCACCTTTTCAAAAAAAGAATCCTGCACCCCAAAAAATAATTGACGTCCTCTTGTGAACAAAATTTAAAATTTTGCTCTCGCTGGATCCAAGACCAGGATAACGCCACAGATTTTCATCTTGCGCCTCATAGTAGGTCGTGTGTAGGCGTACCCCTGACTGCCCCTGGAATGACACTATTTTAGCCTAATGACGCCGCGTGTTTTGTCATAATGAGACTGCATTTTTTTGATTTGTTTTAATACTTGTACATGTGTTTTCGAATTGCTCCATTTTTTTCGTAGAATCTGCAACATATTGTACTCTCCTCTGTACCTAGCAAGATATGCGACCAAGCGGTACCCCCCCCCCCCCCACTCTTGTCCCTGTACCCTATACACACTCCAGACTATTGTTACCTAACCAACCCCCCCCCCCCCCCCCCCCCCCGATATCTGAAAGAATTCCTGAGATTCTGAAAACACAATGACCAACACAAAAGAGGAGGGGGGGGGGGGGGGGTTCCCTCTGTCCCCTCTGTCCCATATCTTGCTTCCAACGCTCACTTCCTTAAACGGTGTCCAACCAAACTAGACGCATTTATACTGTAGGGCATTCCATTTACAGCAATCGTTTTGTCACACTTGATTTTATTTTTATTTTGCAAGGATGTGGGACGTATGCGGGTTCATGAGGGGTATTAAGTTTAAAAGGCTTTTACTAAGACTACTTTTTAAAGAGACAAAAATTTGGAGATGTATCTTTAACTCCTATCAGAAACCATCATCCAAAAACAATTTTATCCCCCTCTCCCCACAAAAAAATTTAAAAATTAATAAAAATACAATAAACACGTTTATATTTAACTGTCGTTTTTCATAAATACTTTTCTATTGTTAGGTTACTCGTGGTTTTGCATGCGTGTCTTATTTGGGGCAAAATTTGAGGCTATATTGCCTGATATCGATTTTTAGCCAAGACTTTTCATTTTTACGGAAAAGTAGCCACATTTTGATCTTATATCTTTAAAAAGGCAAACATGAAAATCAACAGTTAAATATGAACGTGTTAATAAAAAGAATATAAAAATCGCTGAAATCAAGATCATCAAAACTGGTTATCGCCCCCAATTTTTAAGAAGTCCCCAAGCAATTTGTTTAGCACCAAGTTTTTCGGTCTAGAATCACGATTTGCTGCAAAAATTAAGTGGGACGGAATATTCGAATATTAGGGAGACAGATATTATTTTGTAGCCCCTCTTCCTCCTTAGCTTACCGGGCCCCCGGATACAAGTTTGTTGTCTTGTTCTTGTGAACAAAAGTTTGCGAACATTTCCGACACTTTCCAACATGTATGTCGATATATCAAAAAATCAAGTCAAAGTTAAACATAGGTTGTCTTAATTCTTTATTTTTTTTTATCCTCGACCCAATCCCAGTGTCTGGTCTCAGACCGCGGGCGCAGCACGCAAATAGACCATGATTGTGCCCTTTGTCTGTTTATATCTAAACCGCCCTATATTCAAATGTTTCCGGCGGTACGGTATGCGCAAGTATTGTGTTTTGCATAAATTTGGTTAAGGTGACATCAAAGGTCACATAATTCAAAGGCGATTTGACATGCGACGTCACTCCTAAACCAATATTTATGCTAAGATTTGAAGGTTTGCATAGGGTGATTAAAGGACACATTGCTTTGGATTTTGCGATTTGGGCTATAAAACTGAAATGGATATGGTTGGGAAGCGTTTTTAAAAGTGGAATATAGAGATTCACATAACTATCCCTTCAAATTGCGTGGTTTTTGTTTAATTTCGTGACAAATAACGGTCCGCCATTTTGTAGAACCAAATTTTTGACTCCACAAAATGGCGGACCGTGTTCACTAGTTGTATTTCCAGTCGCAGCTGGTTAAAGTACATGTACGTTCTGTTGATAAATTTTGATGTACTGTGTGGCACGGCGCGCAGCACTGGCGATATCGCGAGGTAGAGAATGGTACCTGGCGATCATCTGATAGGTTCACAAGGCCACTGGCTGCGGTGCCAGCCTAAAGACTCTTACAGCGTATTTTGCTATACCCAGCACGATATGGGGCAGAGGGGTACCCCCCTTTTTGTCCCTATACCCTATACACTCTCCAGACTATTGTTACCTAACACATCCCCCCTAGACTTCTGAAAAGAATTCCTGAGATTCCGGGAACACAATGACCAACACAAAAGAGGGGGGGGGGGGGGGGGGGGGGGGGGTTCGCTCTGCCCCATATCGTGCATCATATGTATTTTGCGCATGATTTAGACGGTGGTATTTACTACTGGAAATAAGTCTATGTTTCGCGGGTCAGATGTCGGGGGTCAGAGGCCAATCTTTTGTTTTGTAATCACTACTCACTAATTACAACACATTATACGTGTTTTTTTGAATGAACAACTCTTATAAAAGATAAGGAACATTTGCAAACAGCAACATTTCATGACATTTGAAGGCAATGTGTCCCTTTAAGGTATATAGCAATAAGATAAACCTTTGCGGTAGCACCATTTGGCAACTCTTTTTTGTGAGTTTGTATGCATGGTTCTGAAAACAACCGGGGAAACTCAACGTTTCGGACATGCTCTACCCGTTTTCAGGAGACACATTTTATGCAAAACAAGATGCGTGCGCACACCGCCTGGCACATTTTCAATGTAGATGTAAACGCATGACGTCATATGCAGAGGGCGCATCGTCTATACCAGCGCAACACATCATCACAAACTTCGATATGGCTCTTTAGTCCTTGTAACCTTTAACTTTACTTCTAAGTACTGTGCTGTTAATGTCTGCTTCCCCTGGTTTGGCTCAAAGCTAAAGTCCATGGCAGCGTATAACTGCGAGGAAAAGCGGAGGTGGGGGGAGGGGGGCACGGGAATACTTATACCCTCCACCGTGATGAGTGCGGGAGAGGGTATAGGATAATCCCAACCTCAACCAAGAACCAAACTCTAATCCAGAATATTTCCTAGTGCTTTATCCCGCCCTCTTTGTTGCGGGGTTGTCGGTATCGTACGATATTGTTTAAGAATTCGCAACATTTTAATTGAGAATAATTCTGGAGATTTTCAAATTTCAAGAAGCTCATTTCTACGAGATCAAAGTGTTTAAAGATATGTGACATGGACAGAACTATGACAGACAAATAGGCAAAGGTATATAGACACAGTGATAGTCCGACAGACAGACAGCCCGACACAGTGACAGACAAAACTGACACATTGAAGGTAAAATCACTTGTATGGGAGACAAATAATGGGAACTTCATACAGGCCTACTTAGATCAGGTCTGTTCAATTCACTAAATTTTAGGCCCGTGGACAACACCATACAGGGCCAACTCGAAGGGGCTACTCAGCTCAGAGTTGCCGAGCATAGACAAGTATTGCTTACAGCAGTGCAGGTTACCAGCGAAAATGCCATGTGCTGTATAAATTGCTTGTGACTGCATGGTTCTCGGCTGACTTGTTGCTTAGCACGAATATCTGCTAAGCGATATAACTTTTTGACTTCGTACACTCGGTTGGTCGTACAGAATGAAAGCAATCATTGTGATGTATAGAGAATGGGAGCGATATAGGTTCGTGATGTTGTCGGTGAGAAAATGGGAGCCTGGCATTGAATGCCGTCCCCCTCTTGAAATGCATGTCATGTGGTTTAACGTCCAATGTCTTTCACACGGTTCCCCTCCACACAAAATTCAGATGCCTCCTGAAAAGACAATCAGGTTAAGACTTCGTCTCTGTCTGGAATGGGCATGGGCGGCGATCCTGGGGGACGGGAGACACGTCCCCCAATATCTTGGGGGGGGGGGGGGGGGGGGGGCGGCTATGGCAGTGTTCCCCCAATAATTTCAAGCTTTTCATATACATTTTATGCTGGCCGTCCTATCCGTCCCCCAACCTTGACGAGAAATCGCCGCCGCTGGGGATGGGAACTGTGAGAGATAGAGGCGGCTTCGCCTTGCCTGAAAATTTCGATTTTGCCAATGTTTCCTTAACCAAGCTCACAACCAGGTACACACGGAACGGCATTCTGTCCATGTTGGACAGGAACAGACGCATCAAGCAGCGCCCCGAGAGATTCCAGAACTGCAAGGAAAAGTTCGACGTCGTGGTGACGGCCGAAGAGAGAGTCTACGACCAAGTATTAGAAGGTAGTGTGAAATGAATGATGTTTTCATTTTTGTTGAACATCTCTCCCCAACAATTGAAACAAGCCGTGTGTACTGTATTGGTTTTTAATGACAAGGATGTATGGGAAGAGTAAAAGTTCCTCTGAGTTTGAGTCAAGTCTGAATTGTACTTTGATTTCAACTGCAATTTCAACTGCAACTTTTTAAAATATATATATGCCTAAATGAAGCAAATAATATGGCACACGTATCCTTTTGTGTTCAAATTTAAATGCGCACAATTTCGTTGATTATGTTTTTGTGACTTTATTTGCCAAAAATGCACTCTATCAATGAATGACGATCCAATATGTTACCTCATAACATGTCACCTGGTGTGTCGCCTGATAACTTGAAACCGCATCTTATTTCCCGTACAATTTTGAATCGCCTTCAAGATTTCAACACAAGAAGCCAAGAATCAATGGACCCTGTTCACGTCATCAACATTGAAATTATGGACAACCACGAGGAGGCGACGTTGGGGGCGTTCACGATTTTTCAGCTTTGTCAAACTGTAAGTATACCCACAAGCTATCCTACCCGCCTTAAAGCGGCCCTAGATAAGTTTTAAGACAGTCTTGTTTCCTACAGTTGTTACGAGAGTAGACTGCGATGGCTCACAAAAGCCAATTATACAGTGAGTAAAAAAAACTATACACTTTTAAAATTAGCCATAGTTTGATTCTGTAGCAATATAGATAAGATATTTTAATATGTACTTTTAGAGTAACTCTTCCTGCTTCCTTTGGTGACATTTTTACTGTATTAGTTTTCATGCATGACTGCACAGGAGACAATTAAGGGGGTCAGGTGAAATCTGAGTTGCGCCAACTAGTCGGGGCTGGATAAGAAAGACAATTTAAAAGAACACAACCATTGTCTAACAAAGAGAAGAAACAAAATCTTCATTAGCTTTTAAACTTCGTGTTTATTTAAAACATTTAAATTAAATTTAAAAGGCAATTCAATTCCACGGTATCTTAGTCCTCAACATGGCCACCATCTCGTTCAATGCACAGCTGGGCTCGGCGCATCATTCCTGCAACAGCACCGCGAATCATCTCCCTGTCTTGTCTGAGAATGTCAATTTCACGAGTTATCCTTTCCTGGAGGTCATCCAGAGGGGTCAGATCAGGAGATCTTGGGGGCCACTCCACCGGTTGATTCAAGGCAATGACCAGTTGGCGCAACTCAGATTTCACCCGACCTCCTTAATTGTCTCCTGTGCAGTCATGCATGAGAACTAATACAGTAAAAATGTCACCAAAAGAAGCAGGAAGAGTTACTCTAAAAGTACATATGAAAATATCTTATCTATATTGCTGCAGAATAAAACTATGGCCAAATTTTTAAACTGTATAGTTTTTTTTACTCACTTGTAACTTGATGTTCGGGTATGTTGTTCTGTGTCATGTGTTGTTTACAGTAGGCGTAGAGTCAACAAAATGAAACCTGGGAAGGCTCAATAATGTTGTGTAATGGATGGATTGAAGTTTAATAATTTGAAGAAACTTTAATAATAAGTATCAACATTTCTGAGATGATTAAAAAAACGCTTGTCCCAGTACAAGATAATCACACTTCTGAGAGGATTAATAATAATCAAATTGTTTTTAAATTCCCTATGTAGTGTGTGTTCATAGTGTGTGGCATCTTTTCTTGAAAACAAAAAACTTGATTTTGGTGTCCCCTATTTATTAACATTAACAAAGAACACGCTGGTTTGGAACGGACGCGCAAGGTACGGCAATGCATAGAGACGCATTTTCTTTTCAGTTGTAAATTCTGAACGCGAATTTTAACAGCTTTGCCCCCTCTTCAGCATAGTCCCACAGGCATGACATTTCTGGATCGTGTTTTTCTTTGCTTATTTTTGCCTCATACAGCTGGAACAGTGCACAGACTTGGAGGATGATATAGACGAAGAATTGCTAAAGTTTGAGAGAAAATGCCACAGAGACATCCTTCACACCATCTGCTTCTATTGATGAGGAAAACCATTAGACGCAATCACGTGGTGCGTTGTATCAGACCTTTCAGTACAAGACTTTTGTCATGTTTTCTCACTGCAGCAGACAATCTGTACATTGTATATTGTAACGCCGTGTGGCGTGCTCTGATGACTCCGTGCTGAGTTTTCCCACCTTGGACTGAATGGGCATGCGCGGATATCTCCGGCTGCAAGACGGTCCGTAGAGCTAGAGAGACATTATGGGAATTAAGTTTTATGAATACCCACCATGGGTGGACCCGGGGATCGCTAGTGGAGGACATGTGCCCCTCCCATTTTGAAATAAAAAAAAATCATAATTCACGGTTCGCACAGTTATGGAAAATCCTGGAGTTTAAAGTATCATGAAAAGTCAAGAAATTTTGTTATTTTACAAGCAGTCATGGACAATTTATATTTAAAGAAAAAAAGCCATTAAAAAGTCATGGAATCTTACATAACTAATACACAGGGTCAGTGCATTGTAAATAAACTAAGGGTTCCAAAATAGCGTCAGAATTTGTCATGGAAACCCCCCTTTTCCCCAAAGTCACGGAAAAGTCATGGAATGTAAGATTTCTGTAGTAACCCTGAAAATTGACGACCTCCCAAAAAAAATACCGGTGCTACCTCTTCTTCCTACTACTCTGGATTTGCTCCGAGACCAATCTTGATAACGGCTGAAATACTTATTTTCCCATAAGTAATTCGGTGCACGATTTTCTCAATGTAATCCCAAATCATCCCCACCGCTTTGGGCTTAGTGTCCACTGATTTGGTTCCATCGACACCTTCTTTAATTTTGTAATAACGGATGGAGCCAGACTTGCAGAAAAATTGGCGCACTGTTCCAGTATTCGAAATCAGGTGATCTTGTAATAAGCCAGTTCGGTATTTCAACTGCGCATGTGCACAATGACATTTTATCCCGAATGACCCGCGTGACCTAACGCGCGCGTGTGAACGCAAAAGGTGGTCGCACAACGCGCACGTGTTAAATTCAATCAGAATGGGCGTTCGCGTAACATGGCGTGACATTGCGTCAGCAATTTTATCCCGAATAACCTTTGACCTTTGAGATACCGAGCTGGCTTATTTTTGCAAGTGCAAGAGGGTTTTGCACATTCCCCTTGGTCCGTCTTCACTGCAAAAAAACACGGTGTTAAATTAACACCATGTGGTATCTACATGTATATTGAACCGTTCGTCCAATATGGATGCTGCATAGGCCTAATGTTAATTCAACACCAGATTTTTTTTTTATTATTCTTGATTTCACGAGTAGGGCCTACTGGATTCACACTTTGGTTTGGGCCAGTGAACCATCAATTAATGTTCAGATAAAATTTAAAAAGGACAAAAATGATACAAATGATACAAAGAGATTAAATTTGGGAGATTTCAGGGCAATGTATGCCTTTAAAGGTAGTGTACAGGATTGGTAATCCTCCAATTTTGTTTTACTGAATTATTACGAAATACCTTACTAGACTGTAAGTTAATAGTAGTCTCAATCATGCTGTGAAATGATGGCACCAGGTGTGCTGTCGTTGTCAAGAAAAGTTGAAATTTGTATCGTTTTCCAACGATTTCCAGCTGGAAATCGTTGGAAAACTGCCCTGTAGCCTTTAGTCAAGGCGCGTTTGGCTACCCGGACGAGTGGCGGGCCCTGGACATGCCACGCGTCCAGCTCAGGTAGCCACGCGCGCCTTGACTAAAGGCTATCATCCGCCCGCCGGTTGAAAACGAGCGCCGTTTTTCTCTCGTTTTTTCGCCATCCAACAACGCAAAACTTTGAACAGGTCAGTGGAACGATATTTCCTATAAAATACTAACCCCAAAATCCGCCAATTTCGGAAAATTGCAACAATGATCAATCATGTACACCACCTTTAAAGGAACAGCTTTAAGCCTGGTTCATAGGCCTACTTCATGCCAATGCGAATGGGAAGCGAATTTCATGACGTCAACAATTGAAGTTTAATTGTGACGTTGAATTCGCTTCGCATGCGCATACGCATTCGCATACGCATTCGCATGAAGTATGAACCGGGCTTAATTGTATGATTTAAATCTCTGTTGATATTGTTATACCGTTACACATAGCTTCCACAATCAGTTTTGTCTCCGTAAAAAATGTGTAGATTTGTAAATCATTTTAAGTAAACAAAATACAAGGAGACGAATGAAGCATTTTAATTTTTTTTGTCACACCATCGAAGACTTCATCGTAATAGAGATTTTTGATCAGGAAACAAATGAATCAAAATGATAATGGAATTAATGATAATTGAATAAAAAAAAACAACGTTTATAAGTTGTTTGGTTGAAGAATACGGTTCATATTCCATGCAATTATTCACGAGGCAGGCCCGTAGGCGGTATGCCGCCCTCTTTCGCCAATTTTGTTAGGATTGTTATTCCCAAAAACTGGGGCCAATTTCACGGAGCTGCTAAGAACAAAAATTTGCTTAGGACAAAAAAGTCTTGCTTAATAAAAACAGGTTATTAGCCAAAACTACATGTGATTTTCATGCGAAGCAAACAATAGTTGAATACCGGTCACAGGCAATAGACATCACATGAAAGGTTGGCTGGTAATCCTGTTTCTAGCAAGGTAAATTTGTTTTGCTAAGCAAATTCTTTTTGCTCAGCAGCTCCGTGAAATTGGCCCCTGGTAGTTGGATCAAAGCCCAATACAATGGGGCAGGTTTACCCAACTTTACATGAAAATATATACAATACTGGTGGGGGCGGGTTTCCAACAACTAAGTTTTTCCAAGAGTTGAATAAATACAATATTTGAACAGGAGTATTTCTTAAAATTCTACATTTCTGCTGTCAAAGGTATTAGGCTGCCCATTTTTGTTCCTCCATAGATATTGGCACGTGTCTTTTCAGTACGTACATGAAAAGCTTAAATGTACAAATATAGTGTACACGATTGGTAATCCTCCCATTTTTCTTTTTACTGAATTATTACGAAATACCATACTAGACTGTAAGTTAATAGCAGTCTCAATCATCCTGTGAAATCATGGCACTTGGTGTGCTGTCGTTTTCAAGAAAATTTGAATTTTATATCGTTTTCCAACGATTGTCGGCCGACAATCGTCTCTGACCTGATAATTCCCTGACGTCTATAAATTGCTTCGTTTTGTCTAAAGTATGGTCAGGGAACCAGACTACTAGAACACATTTTTTTCTCCACGCAGACAACGATTTTTCCAGCATCTATGCACACAAAACCTAAAAAGAGGTCACTGTTGCAGTGTTTGCTAGCACCCTATAAAATACCATGCCCCAAATCCATTTATTTCTGAAAATACTACCTTTAGGTTAAACATTTTTGAGAAAATTGAATGTCGCGTACGGACGCGTGTCTTATTGCGCGCGTAAAGGAAGGGACGCAGCGCGCGCCGTCTGGAATTTGGATGTAAACAGCCGTGAACATGGCGGCCATCACATATCCTGATGAAGTCTAACACTACAGGCGTAAAGCTGTATGAATAAAAACAGTAAGTTCCAAAAAGGTTTGAATACAAATACGGATTTGGTTTAAGTTGCTTTACCGATTAAGGTTTTTGTGTGAATTGTTAAGCTATCTGGGGAGTCTGTGAAATCACATGCTCGCTCAGGTGGGACTCGAAAATTCTAATTACAATTTCCGTGAGCACTGCTGCTGCACTTTGTTTACTTGAGCATTATATCCATGTGCATGTAGATTTCATATTCACGTAAAATTAGAAGAAAAATGGTGAACAAGTTACAATCCAATCATTCATCAATCCAAACATTAAGTAACGTTAATCTTAGATTAAAAAAGATCCAAAATAATGATGCGATTTTTCCCCTGATCTTTGCCTTGACCATTTCGCTTTTAAAAAATATATATCTTGGGAAATTGGAGTATTTTATTCAGTCATATTTCTTTGAATGCTGTTCTGTTGAAACAGGTGGTTTGGAGAAAAAAATGGCTCCCAGCTAGCTCACTGCAGCTTTTGTTGAGACTGTTCAACAGGTGGAAATCGGCGCAGTAAATTCCTGTAGAATTATTGTTGAAGCACAGAATTGAAGAATATCGGGTAGCTTATTGTGTGATATATTTAAGGAAGATTTGCTAATTAGAGTTCTCAATTAGAATAAATTAATTGTTTAATTAATCAAAGTTCGCCAGCTGACAGCTAGCAGCATCAGCATGGGAGAATGCGCTTCGAAACACGCCTGACAGAAGACCCTTTCATTCGGGTAGGCCGCCTGATGGGATACATAATTTTTAACCCAAACTGTATCACATTGTATAGTGCAACATAATCTTCACTATACTGGTAGGCCTACACATTTTCGGGCTATCCTTGAAAGGTCGATGGACCGTCCACGTGAGGTCCCCATCAAGAGGTAACTTCATGGAGCGGCTCGACTTGAGGTCTACGCCGGGACTGGAATTTCCGGGGCAGTTTTCGAAAAAAATTACTTTTAAAGGATGGCAATCTTCCTTTTGAAATCAAAGATAAATTGTAGGCCAACTTCATAGGGGTCGAAGACAGGATCTGTGTTGGGTATGTGATAGACCCAAGACTAAAGCTACAAAGATGGATAAATCCTTTGTTCTCCCTCGCATCACCGGCAGGAAGATGCCCATATCAAGCTCCAGGAATCGCCTCACTCAGGCCGGAACACGCCCGGGGAAAAATGAGGACTTTGGTCGGTTGGGAGCCAAGAGTGTACCGGTGTGTAGCGTCGAGAACCAGGGGACATCGAAGCAGACGAGGAGGGTGAGTGTCACACCGTCACCGGTGACCGCTGGGCACAGCGGAGCGATCAAGGCAGACACAGGGCCCGGGAAGTCGCAGGATAAAGTGAAACTGCCGCTGATAACTCGGATTCAGAACAGCCTGTTTGGGTGAGAATCAATCTGCGTTATAGGGCCAAATTTCATGGAGTTGCTTACCACAAAATGCACTCTAAAAGTGTCTCATGGATTCGAGGCGCAATTACAATATTGTACTTGGGGCAGTTGAGCCGATTAATATGAGCTATCCTCTCCAATTCCCCAAATTGCCAGATTTTTGAGAGAGACTGAGATTGCGGGTAACACCATGTGAAATATATCTGACCATGTGAAATAAATCTCTTCTAGGAAGAAGTGTGGTTCTGAAAAGAACCGGGGGTGAGTGTGTAACTCGACGTTTCGGACAGTGTGCTCTGTCCGTCCTCAGGAGACACTCCTAAGGACGGACAGAGCACACTGTCCGAAACGTCGAGTTACACACTCACCCCCGATTCTTTTCAGAACCACACTTCTTCCTAGAAGAGATTTATTTCACATGGTGTTACCCGCAATCTCAGTCTCTCTCATATCGCACCCACCATGCAAAGCTTCAAATCGTATCTACCAGATTTGTGTGTTGCCCATGCAGCGGGACATTTTGGTTTAAAGTGCATTGCTAAGCAATTTTTCCCGCTGAGCGAAAGTTAGCTGAGAACCAGTCCACAAGAAGTACTCATCGCATGTAATTTTGGCTGGTTACCTTTTAAAAACGTTTTCGCTCAACGAAATTTTGGATTTAATAGCAGCTACCATGAAATTATAGCCCCATAATTGTTTGTATAGGCAAGTAAAGCTTTCCACAAAAGCCTACAGGAAAATTCGTAGGCCTATAAAAAGCAGGTCAATTTTTGTTCATGACTTGTCTGTTGTGAGGTTTGATGACTTCAGCTCCCATTATTATTTAAAAATATTCTCATTACATTGGACAATATTTTCTGTGAGATTTTCTTCAAGGTTTCATTCCGTCAAAAAAGCATTGTTTCTCTCAGCTTTTAAGGGCGTAACATTTCCAGAAGCCTGCCGGGAACAATGAGTTCAGACACTCTCAAAACTGCAGTTTCACTTTGTGGTTTGACGAATCCCCCCCCCCCCCCCCCCCCCCCTAGTTTGGAAGAAGGAAATGGGCCTGTTGTGTATCCTGGGAAATTTATGAAAATGCGTGCTGATCTTTATACATTTCTTTCGCCGTTGGTGGCGCCATTTAACCTCTTTGTTTTGTTCCCACCCATAGGCAAAATAGGACCTGTATTTGCAAAGCGTAGGCCTGTTTATTTCATAATACTTCAGTAGTTTTGTTTGAGTGATGTTTGCAAATGTTGTACCTAAATTTAAACTTTTAAGACTTTTTGTAAAGATGACAATGTTTATGATGAAAAACATACCCATTGTATCCCTTTGCTTTACAATGACTCGCTTAAAAATGTTATGCCGCCCTCTTTCGCCAATTTTGTTAGGATTGTTATTCCCAACAACTTGGGCCAATTTCACGGAGCTGCTAAGAACAAAAATTTGCTTAGCACAAAAAAGTCTTGCTTAATAAAAACAGGTTATTAGCCAAAACTACATGTGATTTTCATGCGAAGCAAACAATAGTTGAATACCGGTCACAGGCAATAGACATCACATGAAAGGTTGGCTGGTAATCCTGTTTCTAGCAAGGTAAATTTGTTTTGCTAAGCAAATTCTTTTTGCTCAGCAGCTCCGTGAAATTGGCCCCTGGTAGTTGGATCAAAGCCCAATACAATGGGGCAGGTTTACCCAACTTTACATGAAAATATATACAATACTGGTGGGGGCGGGTTTCCAACAACTAAGTTTTTCCAAGAGTTGAATAAATACAATATTTGAACAGGAGTATTTCTTAAAATTCTACATTTCTGCTGTCAAAGGTATTAGGCTGCCCATTTTTGTTCCTCCATAGATATTGGCACGTGTCTTTTCAGTACGTACATGAAAAGCTTAAATGTACAAATGTAGTGTACACGATTGGTAATCCTCCCATTTTTTTTTTAATGAATTATTACGAAATACCATACTAGACTGTAAGTTAATAGCAGTCTCAATCATCCTGTGAAATCATGGCACTTGGTGTGCTGTCGTTTTCAAGAAAATTTGAATTTTATATCGTTTTCCAACGATTGTCGGCCGACAATCGTCTCTGACCTGATAATTCCCTGACGTCTATAAATTGCTTCGTTTTGTCTAAAGTATGGTCAGGAACCAGACTACTAGAACACATTTTTTTCTCCACGCAGACAACGATTTTTCCAGCATCTATGCACACAAAACCTAAAAAAAGGTCACTGTTGCAGTGTTTGCTAGCACCCTATAAAATACCATGCCCCAAATCCATTTATTTCTGAAAATACTACCTTTAGGTTAAACATTTTTGAGAAAAGTGAATGTCGCGTACGGACGCGTGTCTTATTGCGCGCGTAAAGGAAGGGACGCAGCGCGCGCCGTCTGGAATTTGGATGTAAACAGCCGTGAACATGGCGGCCATCACATATCCTGATGAAGTCTAACACTACAGGCGTAAAGCTGTATGAATAAAAACAGTAAGTTCCAAAAAGGTTTGAATACAAATACGGATTTGGTTTAAGTTGCTTTACCGATTAAGGTTTTTGTGTGAATTGTTAAGCTATCTGGGGAGTCTGTGAAATCACATGCTCGCTCAGGTGGGACTCGAAAATTCTAATTACAATTTCCGTGAGCACTGCTGCTGCACTTTGTTTACTTGAGCATTATATCCATGTGCATGTAGATTTCATATTCACGTAAAATTAGAAGAAAAATGGTGAACAAGTTACAATCCAATCATTCATCAATCCAAACATTAAGTAACGTTAATCTTAGATTAAAAAAGATCCAAAATAATGATGCGATTTTTCCCCTGATCTTTGCCTTGACCATTTCGCTTTTTAAAAATATATATCTTGGGAAATTGGAGTATTTTATTCAGTCATATTTCTTTGAATGCTGTTCTGTTGAAACAGGTGGTTTGGAGAAAAAAATGGCTCCCAGCTAGCTCACTGCAGCTTTTGTTGAGACTGTTCAACAGGTGGAAATCGGCGCAGTAAATTCCTGTAGAATTATTGTTGAAGCACAGAATTGAAGAATATCGGGTAGCTTATTGTGTGATATATTTAAGGAAGATTTGCTAATTAGAGTTCTCAATTAGAATAAATTAATTGTGTAATTAATCAAAGTTCGCCAGCTGACAGCTAGCAGCATCAGCATGGGAGAATGCGCTTCGAAACACGCCTGACAGAAGACCCTTTCATTCGGGTAGGCCGCCTGATGGGATACATAATTTTTTAACCCAAACTGTATCACATTGTAGTGCAACATAATCTTCACTATACTGGTAGGCCTACACATTTTCGGGCTATCCTTGAAAGGTCGATGGACCGTCCACGTAAGGTCCCCATCAAGAGGTAACTTCATGGAGCGGCTCGACTTGAGGTCCACGCCGGGACTGGAATTTCCGGGGCAGTTTTCGAAAAATGTTTACTTTTAAAGGATGGCAATCTTCCTTTTGAAATCAAAGATAAATTGTAGGCCAACTTCATAGGGGTCGAAGACAGGATCTGTGTTGGGTACGGTATGTGATAGACCCAAGACAAAAGCTACAAAGATGGATAAATCCTTTGTTCTCCCTCGCATCACCGGCAGGAAGATGCCCATATCAAGCTCCAGGAATCGCCTCACTCAGGCCGGAACACGCCCGGGGGAAAACGAGGATTTTGGTCGGTTGGGAGCCAAGAGTGTACCGGTATGTAGCGTCGAGAACCAGGGGACATCGAAGCAGACGAGAAGGGTGAGTGTCACACCGTCACCGGTGACCGCTGGGCACAGCGGAGCGATCAAGACAGACACAGGGCCCGGGAAGTTGCAGGATAAAGTGAAATTACCGCTGATAACTCGGATTCAGAACAGCCTGTTTGGGTGAGAATCAAGCTGCGTTATAGGGCCAAATTTCATGGAGTTGCTTACCACAAAGTGCACTCTAAAAGTGTCTCATGGATTCGAGGCGCAATTACAATATTGTACTCGGGGCAGTTGAGCCGATTCATATGAGCTATCCTCTTCAATTCCCCAAATTACCAGATTTTTGTGTTGCCCATGCAACGGGACATTTCGTTTTAAAGTGCATTGCTGAGCAATTTTTCCCGCTGAGCGAAAGTTAGCTGAGAACCAGTCCACAAGAAGTACTCATCGCATGCAATTTTGGCTGGTTACCTTTTAAAAACTTTTTCGCTCAACGAAATTTTGGATTTAATAGCAGCTACCATGAAATTATAGCCCCATAATTGTTTATATAGGCAAGTAAAGCTTTCCACAAAAGCCTACAGGAAAATTCGTAGGCCTATAAAAAGCAGGTCAAATTTTTTTCACGACTCGTCTGTTGTGAGGTTTGATGACTTCAGCTCCCATTATTATTTAAAAATATTCTCATTACATTGGACAATATTTTCTGTGAGATTTTCTTCAAGGCTTCATTCCGTCAAAAAAGCATTGTTTCTCTCAGCTTTTAAGGGCGTAACATTTCCAGAAGCCTCCCGGGAACAATGAGTTCAGACACTCTCAAAACTGCAGAACTCCGGTCGGTGTTTTAACTTTTTCCCGCAGACGTTCACGCTCCCACGGCAGTACCTTGGACAAACCCCAAGAGAGTACGTCACCAAGAATCCCTCACAGACGCCGGTTTCGCCGCAAACACCCTGAACCGGCTTCGCCCGAGTTCGCACCGCGGAAGATTCGTTTCTTCACCTCCCCTCCCGAGCCGTCGCCCCTCACAGTCTGCTTCACCTACCCAGGAGTGGACTTGACCCACCATGACGTCATCAGGGGCATCCAATCAATGCATGCCGTCGACGTTGACGACATTGAGAGTATCCAGTTTGTCGACATGAATGTGATTCTGGGCACGGCTGGTATAAATAACAGGTCAGTATTTAAACAAATTGATGATTATAAGTTAATGCATACATTATCAAATTATACATAGTTCAAGGAGTGCGTAGCCTACTCACTAATAACCTGACTGTGATTTCAAATTGTGTATGGGTCTGTTCACACTAAAGGGACCATTTAGCACCAGAAGATAATAATGGGAGTAAGACATGGAAGAGGGACATCAAATCAAGTATTTTGCCAAAATGTTTTTCTGATGCTTTTCAGAGCTGTTAGTGATCACACTGACATAAAAAATAGGATAACATTCAGGATATACATGTATAAGAAATTAGAGGGTCATCTTCAAGACATTATGTTTGTAACATGGACGGACATTATTTTATTTTTGACTGGAAAAAAGAAAGAGGAATTTAGTAACATTCCAAAATGTTGGTCAGTTTACATCTCTAACAATTTCAGGATTGTTATCAGTGGAAATTATAAAAATTTGGGGGTATTTTAACAAATTAAGATGTGATATCAATTATGTTCAAACATGGACGGACATTATGTGACAAATGTCCGTCCAGAAATGTTACACATTTGATATGTTACAAACATAATATCTTGAAGATGATTCCAGGTCTAACGTCTTAAATACTCCGTGAGATGTTGATTTTTTTGCTAAAACATACTTGTTGATGGGTACTGAATGTATTGTAACAAAAATAAATGGAAAACAAGGGCTGTTTCGGAAAACTTCCGAAACAGCCAATTATTTTATATAATAACTATTATCTGAAATTCCTTTCCTGTGTCACACCAAATGGGGTCAATAGTGTGGACAGACCCGTATCCATTGTTAAAGGTATATACAACATTCGCCTGTGCTGTAATTTTCAGAAATGAATGTATTTGCTGCCAGAATGCCCTGTTTAAAGTTTTGTGTGCATGCTAGGAAAACAAAGAAAAGAAATGCTGTTCTTGTGTCTGGTTCCATGATCATATTATACTTCAGACAAAACGGAGCAATTTTTAGACATCAGGGAATTATTAGGTCGGGGAGTTAGACTATTTCCAACAATGGTCGACCGACCATTGTTGGAAATAGTTTGGAAACTGATACAAAAATTCCACTTTTCTTGAAAATGACAGCACACTAAAAAAGTCAATTACATGTACTTTTTTAAAAATAATTATAGACATTTATTGATCATATTAGGCCAAGTAAAACAAAACAACAGTTGATCGTCCGGACTTTTCAAAAAAAGGATGAGGGAGGTGCCTTTTATTTAATATTTATTATTTTTTTTCCAAGATGGCCGCCGGCTTTTTGAAGTAAAAAGCCGGCGACCATCTTGGTCGTAGTCTGTAAAATTCAGTCGTATTTGTCACAGCGGAAGCGAAAAAGACGAAAAAATACACAAAGCGGCTGCAATACGTCTAAATCGATTACGTTCGTTCACAGGGCTCATGGATCCGTAGAGGCTTACAAATGCACCCGATTAAAGTTTAGTAGGTGCATACTGTGCATACCAGTGAAAGTAAATATGGGTAGAAGTCTAAAACAATCGAAATATCGACGACGATTTCAGATTTTATTTTTTTTTACATGCAATTTTTCGAAAAGTTTGACTATAAAAATAAAAAATAAAAAAATAAAAAATAATAAAAAAATAAAAAATAATAAAAAAGGAAGCGGGCGGGGACGATCAACTGTTGTTTTGTTTTACTTGGCCTTACTGACCACTGACAGCTGCAGTGCTGACCACGCCCAATACAAGTTGAAATGACCAGTCTGTCTGTGTCTATTAATTTTGTCTAGGTGGTTGATAAAAGTGAAAGACTACGACACCAGGTATCTGTTGCTATGTGACGGCTTTAAAATAAATGGTGAATACGTCATCCTGAGGAAATACGATGACGTAAACATGGAAGACTACAGGGAGTATCTGCGGCGAAAGGATACATTGGCGAGTGACGAGCACCGTGACGCCGTACAGAGACTTCTAGCCATGTAGCCATGTGCTGCATAGCAAGCCGTCGTACGGACTATTTTTTTAAGGTGCATAAGCCTACACCATCAGTTTTATTGGCTTATCCGTAAGCCTACACTCGGTTGTTTTGTGTACATTCTGTAGTTTTTAATCCCATTTTTGTCACATCTTCAACTGAAAAATGATAGCATCGAAGCACGAAAAACACCTGGATATATTCCTGGCTGGCGTTTGTAAATTGACTTGACGAGACAAATTACCGAATCAATTATGCGTTGTGTACTTCTCACGTTCACCGTTATCTTTCTGTGATGCTAGGTCATAAACCTGTAGTTTATAGGGAGCTAGGAAATTAACCCCTTGGGCACGGTATTTTACGGGATACGTCGGGGGGTGTTGCAGCGGTTCTGGCAGCCAAATCGAACCGCTACAATGTGTTTGTGCAGTCAAGCATGACATAAACAATAATCCAACAATGGATTGAAACTGCACAAACGGCGGCCAATGGCGTCATCCGGCCTGGTGGCACGTTTTTTGACGCCATATGGCGTCATCCGTACGCAAGGGGTTTTAAGGTTAGACCCTTATTACTGCGTGGTGTTGCTTGCCTGTTAATAAACTGTCTCGTGCTATTTTTGTGCACGGGTGAAATTCGCATATGTACGAATATGCGAGGTATAATGAGGGAAATTTCTGAATAGTAAAGGTTCTGCCTCTGGAAAGTTTCATTATTCGCCACCATACAGCTGTATATAACAGAGCTCTAACGCTCGCTACCCATATAGATAAAGGGGACCATGTTAAAAAGGTAAAGCATTATCATATTTATCTGGTTAACAAAGCAGCAATGTGGATACAGGCTTGTGTGTCTGAATGCATGACGACTGGCGATGCACGACGATTGAGATTTATGTTCCAAACTGTATAAAAATGTAAATTTAATTTTGTTCCCTCACAATTTTACAACGGGGGTAATCTGATCCCATTATATCTACCGTACACTGCGGCGGAATACACGTTTTATATTTAGGAGACAGGACAGATTCTGATAGAGTAATCTATACTTCACATCATGTATCGCTCGATCTAAAACATTTTTCCAAAGTCAACAGAATGGATTACATGCACAAAGAAGCCCTGGCGATGTTTTAGATACGGTTTCAGTGTCCCACATTCAAGAGAGGGTAATTATTGATGTTTTATAGGCTGGACGGTTACGAACATTTAAAGAGATGAAATTCCTGAACAATTGAAACCGAGTATCTTAAAAATAATAATCCGTGCATATCTGCTTGTGTAGGGGTGTGGATGGTGCACCGGTTCCGTAACTACATGTAATTGATTTGTCATGATGGCATTGACAAGTTATTGTTGCTGCTGTTGATACTGGCACACCGTGCAAAACCGCGGTGTCAGATTAACACGATTGGATGAATGGTTCAATATGGATACCGCATGGTGTTAATCTAACACCAGACGTACTGTGTTAAACACCACCGTGTTTGCAGAGCAAGGGCAAGTGGTAACATTCTTAGATAGAGGAGATGGAATTTTGCTTCCGGGATGATGTACAGTGGTGTGCAAAATTATTTGAACACTTGGCATATTTTAGGTACTTTTAATTAGTTGTTTGTGATGAAATGGCAATCAACATACCAATGTAGGCTACATTCAAATTAAACCCTCTGGAATAAACTTCAGAAGACTTGGAACAGCATTTGTGTAGAAACTCTCAGGATAGACACTATGCCCGAAAGATGTGCCGCAGTGACTGCTGCCAAGGGTGGACACAGTAGAGTAAAGTTTGATAAAAAGGATGGTAGGACTGGCAGATACTAATGTGAGCTGCATGTAGGCTATGCTTACAACAGTTACCTTTTCTATTTAATACAGGTGAAAAATGTAAACCAGGCATTGTAAGGCATTAAATATCAATTTCTTCAGATATGTCAAGTGTTCGAATAATTTTGCACACCATGGATGAGGAGAGACGTTTGTCCTTCCCGATGCATTGCTAGGCAGTGCATGTTCAGGGCTTTCTGAGAGTCTGTGGGTGAAAACTTCCATCTTCCATCTTGAGTGGCTAAGACGTCTGCACTAGTTAGCAGGAGGTCGTGTGTTCGAGTCCCGCCCGAGTATTAAGCCTGTATGTTTCCCACGGCCTCTCGAAAGCACTTAACATATGCAGTGCTCAGTACCAATTCGGCAAGGGCAATTGTCTCTTATAATACGCAGTTCAGCCTTTAAATGTGTTTTCAAAAATCAGTGTGTATTCGGTTCTTAACCCTAATGATAACCGCGTTGATATATTCCCCCTCCACTGCTATTCAAACAACCAAATGTCACGAATCATGCTGTGATTTATAACACATCATTGTCCATTTTTATTCATCATGTTTATTCCCCATGTTTGTTTAAAAAAAAAAAACATAGATATGATTGCTTTCGAAACCACTGTCCTAAAAAAGGGCTCCTCGTTGACAATGAAATATTATAACCATGGATACCACTTCAGAGAACCATTAAGTGCAGCCAGGATATTATCTGCATGCGCATCCCTATGCAAATTTGTAGAACCGACGTGTATGCAGCCAAAACCATATGTTCCCTTCTCTGGGATAGTTTGTGTTTCGCATTATACAAAAACTCCAGGGCAGATCATATGATTTCCATATTTGCTGCCAGTGCATATGAACAGTGTTCTACTGTTGCCGGTGCCGTCGGGTTCAAATATCACAAAACATCCCAGTGTTGTAAAACTGTAGAAAAGCCCAACACGGGTCGCTGCTTTTCAGAGACTGTACTCGGCATGTCGTGTGATGTTATCCCCAACAGAAATTATTTCTGTCCCAGAGGAAACCACCAGCTCTCGAGTCTGAATTTTTTTTAAGGAGATACTGTCTGCCGAAGAATGCCAAATAGGTGATGGCATTTCAACGGGAAAAGGCGATGAAAGGTAAGGTACATTGCTTGGAGTTCGATCCGCTTCAGCTGATCTTTTTTGGTTTTCCCGTGTTACATGTCAGAACAGACGGTACGCCTATTATGTAAAATGATCGCTGAACCGTGTGGTTTAGCGTGTGAAATTGAGTCTGCCCAATTCAATTCAATTCAATTCAATTCAATTCAATTCAGTATTAGGCTATGTATTCCTTGCCAATACACACACAAAATTAAGGACAAGAAAACTACAAAATCTCAAAAAGAGTCAAAATTATTATTTTTAATGATATAAGACAATATTTATTACCGGTACACTGCAAAAATTGTGGTGTTAAATTAAATTGTGGTGTTAACTTGTGGTGTTTATATTGGGCGAATGGTTCAATATAAACACCACATGGTGTTAATTTAACACCACCGTTTTTGTAGTGTAATAGTTATAAGATTAGACTGTTTCTCGCCTCCAAATATTGGAACAGTAGCTAGTTCGCAAGCGCTGTAGGCCTAAAAGGTTCCTATTGGATGTTTAAATCATCGTAAATACGTTTTAATCAAAGAAAAGCATTTTTTGAATGTACACATGTATTTTGGCAAGGTTTTGCAGCGGTTAATACAGCGCATATAAATATAAACAAAACCTAATTAGCATAAACCCGTCAGAATTTTGCCAGGTTTATGCTATAACTGGGACGACCCGCCATCGGTCCCATCAAAGTCAGAATATAGAGGGACTGGGAACCAATCTAAGTCAAGATGCGCACAGCTCCCAAAATGTATACCTATCAAATCCGTCTGAAATTTTCCTCCTCTTAATATTTTTAATTTTCTTCATTTGTGTATTTCAGGTCGATTCATTTGGTAAGTTTGTATCAGTCTATACTTTAAACTCGCTAACACATAACTGAGCTTCCAAACACTACAATAACCATGGCAACAATCCCAGACTCTGGAGTAAATTACTAAACTTATTAAAGCTTATGGTCAAACTATATTTGGAAACATCCCATTATTACTTCCATAATAAATACATGTGCACTGGTATGTTAGGTTGAAAGGTAAACAGAACAACCCCCGTTCAGTGTTCACTATAGGTGATGGTTGAAACAGAATAAAATTTGTTAATTTTCATTTTCGGACACTCCTCTTTTATATGTGTGCCATGTGGGAGTCACGTATATGGCATTGACTTTTTACTCTAAATTATAGGGGAAGAAAATTGTGATTTCGAACAATAATAATTTTGAACCGACACATTGTGTTGTAAAACAAATTATGTTAATAGTTGTACGAGACGCTACATGATGACAAAACGTATAAAGTACTTCAGAAATGTTGGAAATTACTTTGTCCAACTACACTATCGCACCACTTTTCTAAACTCTGGCCACGCCCACAGGTGAGCAATGTGCCCCCCCCCCCCAGTTTGGCTTCTAACGTGACGTGATTGAATAACATACAAAATGTAGCGTCAATAATCACTGCAATAATCGAAATACTACTTTTTACACAAAACAGTCGTTTGTCGGTTGCTTTCCACTCAAATTTCATTCATTGCTACGGACTACGTTTAGGTACAGGGTTGGGGGCTACATTTAGGATTCGTGCTGTATATATGTTTCCCCGATATCCTACCAAAGCCTTCATTGAATATTAACAACGAGGACATCGTCGCAACAAATCGAGAGTTGTGGCAGACCATCTGAAAAAATGACCCGGATCAAGGCACGCTTATTCTAGTACGCGATCAGCAACGTCTTTACTGCAGAATCAATGAGGATAGATAACGGGTACCCTCATTCGGGCAAGAACTTCAGTCATTAGTTGAGCCCAGCTTGTACACGTAGTACGGTGCACTTTATCTGCATTACAGATAAATAATTGTATCTCAATGCAAGAATCGACGGAATAAATTATTTTTAAAAAGCTGGTACAGGCCTAGACCTTTTGCACACCACACATTACCTGCATATATTATTAATTGCTACAGTTAGTTGACAAGGACGACAGAACGTTATCAAATTAACGGTAGTTATGTACAATGCAGCCTTGATGGCGACTGTCTGCAGTGCAGTGCACCGGTTGCGACACGGTAAAATATGTGATTAAATTTGCTAAGCTTCACAGCATATAAGACATGAGTCTGCAGCAAATAACCATGGTGGCCATTTTCATTGAGCTGCTCAGCACAAAAAATTGCCGAGCAATAAATTGAAACAGGATTACCAACCAAATTTTCATGTGAAATATGTTGCTTGTGACTGGTATTCAGCTGTTGTTTGCTTAGCATGAACGTCACATGGATTTTGGGCTGCGAACCTGTTTTTACTAAGCAAGTCTTTTTGTGTTAAGCAAATTATTGTAATAAGCCAGTTTGGTATCTCAAAGGTCAAAGGTTATTCGGGATAAAATTGCTAACATAATGTCACGCCATTACGCGAACGCCCATTCTGATTGAATTTAACACGTGCGCGTTGTGCGACCACCTTTTGCGTTCACACGCGCGCGTTAGGTCACGCGGGTCATTCGGGATAAAATGTCATTGTGCACATGCGCAGTTGAAATACCGAACTGGCTTATTAGCAGCTCTGTGAAATTGCCCCCATGTGCTGAATGCCTATGTGAGTTGCTAGCTTTGGGTAACTTTTCTATACTCGGAAAAATAATGCGCTATTGCAGCGCCCTGGAATCGTCTCGTGCCTCACATACCGTCCTGGCACGCAATCACTAAACACACTCGAGGCCACAGCTGTCGTTGAAGGTATATCCACATTGTTACAACACAGACTGAAGTGGTGCATATTACATGCGGGTGTATTCATGCATGGCTGGGACTCGTATATGTAGACGACGTTCCCTCTGACGTCAGCGTTTACATCTATATTGAAATGTACAAGCGGTATGCGCACGCATCGTGTTTTGCATAAAATTTGGTTTAGGGTGACGTCGCAGTCAGATCGCCTTTGAGTGACCTTTGATGTCACCTTAACCAAATTTATGCAAAACACGATGCTGCACATACCGCCGGGCACATTTTCAATATAGGGCACGTGGTCTATAGAAAAAAAAATCTAAGCAAAGCCATACTTTGGGAAAGTGCTCGCATTTTAGAGAAACGCTGACATTAGTCATACAAATTATGTATTTGTTTGTGTGACAACGTTTTCGGCATTCCAACACGCTCCGTGGTATGGCCTGCACGAACAGGAACGTTCTCGACTAAAATAGCCAGTGTACTGTCTCATTCTTTGTCAAAATCGTTATTCATAACACAACAAAATTCGTAATTCAACATTTGGAGAAGTACGTACTTCAAAGTGAATAACTTTTGCATTGCTACAAAAACCAGCAATTTAAAAAAAATATCTGTCGGGGCGAAACTCGAAAGGAGCAAGGACTGTAAATCTTTAAAAATGAACCTGTCCACGATGAAAATAAATTTAACCAAAGTTTTTACAAACTAAATAGTCGTTTTGAAATACATTGCAAAAGATTGTGAACGTTGTAAATATAACAGCCAATATTAATTCAATTAAGTCAATATTAATTATGAAACGGAGTTCGTTGATGCTTATCATGCAAGGCTGTCTGGCTTTTGAGACACGCAATCATCGAAAACGGTTTCAAAATATTGTTTAAAAAGAGGAGTCACCGAAACCTAATCACCGTCCTTATACAAAGATATGGGCATTGCAACTACATGTTCACGTATATATCACACTTCTTTGTTTCAGTAATTACAAAAGCATACAGAACTTCAGCATGTATGCATTTTTATGTGACATAAGCTTAAACAGATCCTTAGCATAACTCAAGCACTGTTTTCACAATTTTACAAACGATAAAAATCACGTTATAGGTTAAAACAGGTACAGTTTAAAGTTCGCATTTTGTACACAGTGCTATGCGTGCCAAAAGGAAGGGGGGGGGGGGGGGGGGGGAGACGACCGCAAAGGTGTGTTCTTTTTACTCCCCGGAATTGAATGTTAGGGTTTGTAATCAAGTTCGAACAAAAATGCACACGGGTGAATTACGCACATGAACTACTTATTACCAGCAAATTGATTTCTTAATGAGATTTTTTTAAAGGAAAGGTCATTTCACCGTAGACGTCAGTTTAAAGGGACACGTTGCTTTGGTTTTTGCGATATGGGCTATAAAATGGATATGGTTGGGAAGCTTTTTAAAAAGTAGAATATAAAGATTCACATAACTATCCCTTCAAATTGCGTGGTTTTTGTTTAATTTCGTGACAAATAACAGTCCGCCATTTTGTAGAACCAAATTTTTGACTCCACAAAATGGCGGACCGTGTTCACCAGTCGTATTTGTCGCAGCTGGTTGAAGTACGTTCTGTTGATCCGTTTTGTTGATCCAAGGTAGAGAATGGTACCTGGCGATCATCTGATAGGTTTACAAGGCCACTGGCTGCGGCGCCAGCCTAAAGACTCTTACAGCGTATTTTGCGCATTATTTAAACGGTGGTATTTACTACTGGAAATAAGTCTATGTCTCGCGGGTCTTATGTCAGGGGTCAGAGGCCAATTTTTTGTTTTGTAATCCCTTCTAACTAATTACAACACATACACGTGTTTTTTGTATGAATAACTCTTATAAAAGATAAGGAACATTTCCAAACAGCAAACTTTCATGACATTTGAAGACAATGTGTCCCTTTAACACTACAAAATTATTGAATCGGTGCAGTAACTTAGTATTGACCTAACATTAATTTCCATTAAAAGATCCGAACAAAAACGTGGGTCTTTTGCGATTCCTGTTATATTTCTGATACCCTTCATGAAATCAAACCAATACCCCTGTCGATGGCAACGGGAGAGGGTAAGGGGTATATACAAGCTACAGAAAGTAGGTGAAATCAAGTTGTTTTCGAGTAGGCCTACATGCGTCGATTTGTCCCTCACTACCTATGACTTGTCTCATGTCTGTGTTTCTGTGTCACTATCTGCTCTCTCCAGATTTTCCCTAACGCGTTGACCCCACCAGCCTAGCCCAGATTGGACGTCCTAGTCTTCATTGCATTCCGACTGACGTGCAGTGCAGTGAGAGAGTCCACTTGGGCTAACCCCAGCCCGCCCCTATCATGTCTTGGGACGACCTACCAGACTATGCCAAGCTACTGATCTGCGCTGTGGGTGGCGCTTTGTTACTGATTCTCATCATGATTGTCATGTGCCAGTACATCAAGCTGGGCAAGAAACGGAACAAGAATGGTATTAAATTCGTAACACGACATCAGGGGTGTGTTCCACTCAGGCAAACACTCACGTAAACAACGTTGGCAACTTTCACGTGAGTGGAACGCAGCCCAGTTCCATTCCCGGACCAGTTCCGTATTAAACTAGGGGAGTGGGTGGGACGGAGCGCCCCCGCCCCCTCGCAGCTGAGGCTTGTGCCCTCCGGGATTGCAACTGTCATTAAAGTTCCCCCCGAAAAATGTGCGCCTCTGTGTGCCCCAGTATACAAATCTGGATAGATCATTGGCTGTTCAAGTTGACGACATTATTCGCTATTTTTCTACTTCACGCGATGCGCGAACGTACGTAAAACTAGTACAATCATGACGTAAGCAGGCGCTAGGCAGCGATGGACGTTCCACGAGTGGTAATGGCGGCTGCTGGCGACAGTTGTTGGTACATCGCGTAACGGCCAATGGGCTATGCAGATTTTAATACATTACATGGAGATCAGTGGATGATGCAAATGGAGAAATTCTCTCAATCTCAAAATGTCTCAGATACCAAAGTTTAGTTTACTTCTTGCGCGTGAAATCGGATACTCTTTTAGAGTTTAGTTACGTAACGCTGACGACACACACACATCGTTACGGAAGAAAACTAGACGTAACGGCTTGATAAATCCTTTACCGAAGTAAACAATATTGGTTGGTTGTTTTTCGTTTTCCCAAATGTTTCCACATGTATATTAAATGTAGGGTTTAACTTTCCCTGTCCTCAAGGAGTTCAATCATCTGAAAACTCTGAATCTGATGAGAAGGAGTTGGCAGACATCTCTCCTCGTCGTCATTTGCCGAAGAGTACATCGGGGGAAAAAAAGTGGGCGACGCAAAGCATCCGGAGCAGAACCTCGTTGTCTTCCAGCGGCTCCGAGGGTTATGGAAGCCTTAAGGTACGATGCTAGCTTTTGGGGAAGGGGGGATGGAGGGATGCCTGTTTGTATGGGTTGACGACTATCATCTGTCTGCTTTCATCAGACTAGCTTATGGCTGTTTTATATTTAACTGTCTTGCTGGCTGGCTTTGCCGTCTGTCTTATGCCTCAGTTAACTGCAGGCACTTGTTAGAGTAAACCGAAGGAACCAGTCACAAACTGGCTGGTTAACTGACGACACGGAGAGGCCACTGGGTGCCGGTGCCGGCGTTACCTTCCCGGTTGGCTGGCTTTTTGGAAGGGATTATGTGGTACCGGTATAGTTTTGACCACACACTATCACTATGAACATCTAACAAAAGAAAATCCACGCAGTCCTTTGTTTGTAACCGATTTGTGATGAGTCGATGGCTGGTTGAAGCTTTTTGTGTGAAATGGCTCGTAAAGTGGCTTACAAAGTGGCTGCCAATGACCGGTTTGCGAGTAATATGGCTAGTGGCTTGTGGCACTCAGCGGACAGGCGCTGACTTCCTAAACAGTTGTTGATCGGCTGGCTTATGGTTTCACTTGGCGGGCTTTACATTCTGGTTGGTTTTGGGCTCTTTCACCTGTTGTCAGATTTAATTTCAATTAAGCGCAGATGTACAGGTCACTGATCTCTATATAAACTGGATAGCTTATTGGCCATTACGCGCCGTACAAGTAACTGAAGCCACCACCCGCCATATTACCACTCCCAATTTACCACTGATCGCTATGTAAGGAGAACGAGGATGAAAGGAGACCCTGGGGACAAGGTTGGAAAACCTTTTGTATTGGGAGTGATAACATGGCGGACGGTGGCCTCAACTCGAATAGCCGATGCGTTATCCAGTTTGCATAGTGGTACAGGTACATAATAATAGTGGATATTCTCCTCAATATACAGTAGTTTATTCGGCATTCCATTGTCACGATAGACAATAGCATCGTAACTTAATTTTATCTGCAGGGACCTCGATATCCGACAAAGCGAGAAATGAAACGCTCTGCCGAGCCTCCTCTGGACGAAATCCAATTCCTCCAAGTCCCCGAAATCATCCAGGAGCCTGGAACCTTGGGCTCTGTCAGGTTCTCGCTGTCCCACGAAAAAGAAGGAGAACGGCTGCGACTGCACGTGATTTCGGCCCACGACCTGCAGGCAAGGCTGTTTGGCGGGAAACCAAATCCGTACGTCAGAGTTCGTCTGCACAAAAGTGGCAAAGGTCAGTGGGAGATGATTTTTGTCTGTTTTTTTCTGTTCCACTGTGTGAGTTTGTTCATGCGTTCTTGTAATTATTGGCAACTTATTTTGTTTGGGCATATCAGTGACAAGAATTAAAATAAGAATAGAATAGTGTCTTAATTCCATGCACCCAAAATAATGTGAGTTTGGAATGCCATGATAGAGCAGTCTAGCATACTGTGGGTTCGTATGCCAGCCCGGCCGGACGGCGAATTATGTTTTCCCAAACTACATCCGAATGGATTCAAGGTTGAGCGCCCTCTATACTACTTTTAATATACGTACGCATGCGTTATAGGGCTGGGTATATAATGCAATGAATTCTCGAGGTCTGCTAGCTGAGCATTCCGATCCGATGGCCCAGTGGATACGGTACTGGACCATGAGGCAGAAAGCACTGGGTTCGAGACCCCAACGTTACCAAATTGTTTTCTTTTCTAATTTCCAGCTTTGGAGTATTTTTTTTAAAGGGAAATAAAGTCCGGAATTTCATTACGTTCGAATTAATTGTTTTCCCTAATTCGTGGCTCCAGAGGATTTTTCTAAAAAGGGAAGTCAAGTCCGAAATCTCATAGCGTTAACCCCATTCGGATGTCGTTTTGGAAAAGAAATTCGCGGCCGGTCGTGGCACTTGTGTCCTTGAGCAAGACACGTTATCATTATTGCTTGTTTCCACCCAGGAGTAGGGATGGGTACCTACGAGAGTAAGGGAGTAATCTGCGATGGAGTAATAATAGCCGCACCTGGGGAATATATAATATTCTCAGTCGTTTAATGATAAGAAAATCGGATATAAACCCCGGCCCGATGAGCCATTATTATAGGCCTCGAGACAGACTTTTAAATTAATTTGGATTATATGATGTGCCCCGATGTGTTGTTCTGCCCCTAAATTTAAATACTACCTCTGAAACTGTCAATTTATTGTATGTTCATTATAATATAACTCATCTATAATAACAACAACGGGTTTTTTTCTCATTTGATCAGAAAAACCCGACTTTAAGTTTGAAACGAAAATTCAGACCAGGACGAATAACCCAACGTTCGATGAAACGTACGAGGCTCCCGTCAAAACATCCAACTTGTCCCGATACACGTTGCGTCTTGTTATTTGCGACCATCACCGACTGGGACAGGCCGACATTGCAGGGGAGGCGGAGCTTAGATTGAAGGGGGAGGACTTGGAAACGGGAGCTGAGAGAGAGATGATTCTGGAACCAAGCACACAGGTGAGAAAATGCTGGTCTATATCTCTCACCGAACTTCAGGATCATTTATTTTTCTATTTTTTATATTAAAGGTAACTTTCGAATAAAAACTTCACAATGTTGGCTGTGAGACCACACCATGTATTGTTTGCATAAGCGTTCCTGACAACAATTACAGGCCCTCTGTCTTTCATCTGTTTAATCTTCATTATTTCCTCTGAAAAAGGGTCACGTCCTTCGGATGGGACGCCTAGCTGGACGTCCCGTGTACTATAGGATCAATCCACAAGAATTTACAAAAGCTGTCGTCAAAAGGAAGCAAAAGTTTCCCCCAGTAGCTCTGGTCCTCCCTCAGTACAAAGATGGCACTTCGAGAAAAAAGGATGAAATGGCTGCCATATTTAAATTAAATTAGTATGTTATTAGTATAGGAAAATATATATTGTCATAGCTAACCTACACATTTGTGCTATTTCACAGATACCATACGGCGAGTTACTAATATCTCTTTGCTATCTACCCACGTCTGAAAGATTGCACATCGCAATTCTAAGAGCAACGGGATTCACCGATGCGCAAGGTAAGTGTTCATAACACCCGAATCCAGTTTCTGAGTGAATTGATTGACAGAGTTTTCCCATTAAGCAAGTTTATTTTCTTGGAACAATTGAGCTGAAAACCAAAAACATGTTTGTGTTCTTTTTGCTTTTTGTCTTTAGCTATATACCCATGAAATTGATGTCCTGTTACATTTAATTGGATTTATAAAAGCTATTGAATTCCCACTTCACATAATAATCCTGACTAAACAATGGTTATGAATATGCAGATAGACTAGACACGTCCCTTTTTTACGCAAATTGAAAATAATAAGTAATGACATGCATTGGTGAGATCTATAGTCTGAACAATTCATTGGCATTTTACACAATCAAAGCATATGCTTGAGAGCATCTGTGAGACACTGCAGTTTTACGCTCAAATAGCTGCAACAGCGAATGCTGCGACCCAAAGAGCAGTCTCCCGTGAGGGTACATTTACCACGTGCTCGGCTTCGTATACACTGTATAATACACGTATATGTATACACACGTAAACGCAATGGGAGGTCCACGATTGCACCCGTTTACATGACGGAGTGTGTACCTCTGCTTTTCGTTGAACAGAACCGTGCGTCAAAGTGTCTCTGGTTTTCGCCGACAAGAGCGCCTCAAAACGGAGGATCGCTTCGACCCAGCAGCGCCTTGGCGTGGTCTTTGAAGAATCCATGTTCTTCGAGGCCCCACGGGGGAAAATGGAACGAATCAAACTTCTCGTCGTGGTGATGGGAGAAACGACCGCCTTGGCAGCCGACGAAGCCGATGCCGACGAAGCGGGCGCCCCGGAGTCGCCGAGGCGGGAAATCGGCAAGATACTCCTCGGGAGGAACTGCTCTCACAACGCGCACGTGCACTGGGAGGAGATAACCCATGTGCCCAGGATACCCATTGCCCAGTGGTACCCGATCTTTCAGGAGTTTTGAGCGAGGACTGGCGATCAAAGACTTTCTACCTGTGTCACAAAATATATGTTTTTTAAAAAGAAATTTATTCTAACAGACTTTATACTGGGTTTATGACTTCTGACTAGCGCCCACCGGAACAAAGATACTGACAATTTGGGAGACCGCCAACATAGGGCAAGATAGCTCAGTTGGTAGAGCGCCGGTACGGTAACCCGGAGGTCGCAGGTTCGAATCCCGCTCCTGCCAGTTTCATTGTTCACTTTGAAAAGACTTTATACTAGTGTGCTTCCAGAAATTTTCTGTTCTGGCGTCATCAGCCTCCATCTTATTGTATACTTTCTATGCAGTGTCCAATTTGGGCGCAAATTTCTAATTGGTATTTGATGCTTGCAAACTGAGGCTGTGTCCGAAATGGGCGTCTAGAGCTACAGCTACGGCTACGTCACGCGTAGTTGTAATGGACGAACACCGAGACAAACGATTCGGACGCAGCCATACTGATCATGGACCCTTGTACTGATAGCCCGTCTATCGATTTTTTTGGTACAAAATAGCGCAAACTGTCCCACAATGCAGTGCAGTTTACTATCTTCACTACGCCAATTTCCGGGCTATCCGCAAGGGGGGGAGGGTCTATACCAGCAAGGGTCACCCAAGATAGAATGGTTTTCAATTGATTAAAGACGACATTATAATTATTTAAAAATAAAAATTATAATAAAGAAAATTATAGAAAAGTTTATGCACAAGTTATTTTCTTACACATTTTACAGTATCGTGCACATGGTGCTTGTCACTTGCTACCGAGGGTAGGTTCAAGCTTTCTGGTACGGTTATCTTTAATCATAACTAACTATATTCAATTACGGCTGCACAATACAAAAATTATATTATGTATAATTATACACTTTTATTGCAAAAATGAGTCATGTTAAACTGTTGGAAAGAAATAAACTTCAGTTGATGGCTGGTATAATTTATGAATTTAACGATAGGTTTTATCTGCCCAGTGAAAAACTACTTCCCTGCCAATTGAATTCTGATACCCCTTCTTGCAATAATAAGGGCCTTCGTTTTGTAACCATTTTAAGTGCTAGCGTTTAGTCATCAAGGCGCGCGTGGCTACCCGGCCGTCCGGGATATGCTGGATATGCTGAGCGCCCCGGATATGCTGGATTTTTCGTGCCAGCATATTCATTTTTTTAAACGAAATGTTGCTGGGACGCGGGATTTTCGGGGAACAGACGACATGTATCAAGGGCAAATTCAACTTATGCATTAGCACACTCGCACAGGATCTGTGTACACACTTTAGTTGCGGGCGACAAAAACTAACCAGCAAAACCGCCTGTCAACCCTCCCCCCCCCCCCCCCCCCCCACATACCTCCAAAAAATGGACACCCGGATTAGAAACGTGCAGTTCTAAGAAGAACCGGGAGTATAAACTTGACGGTCAGTGTGCTCTGGCCGTCATCAGGCAAAAGTTAGTCACTTGCATTGTCATGGTCATTATCCTTTAAATAAAATCTCTGAGACATTTGTTACACTGTGTAAGGCGAAATAAAAAAAAAACATGTTTCTCGTCCCCGCCCGCTTCCTTTTTTGAGGCCGCCTAGATTTATTTTTTATTTTTTATTTCCAAAAAATGAGAAAAAAATATTAAAAACTGCAACAAATTCATCGGGAAAACTAAATACTTGCGAGTTCGAAGTCTTCTATGTAGACTCCCCGCGACTTTCTACAGCGTGTAGCTACTGTACCGTCGCTAAAAATGTCTTCGCATGAGTCTATAGCGAGTTCGAAGTCTTCTATGTAGGCTCCCCCCGACTTTCTACATCGTGTAGCTACTGTACCATCGCTAAATATGTCTTCGCACGAGTCTATTTAGTTTCGTTGTGGATTGTGTAAATATAATCATGTGATCGTGAGTGTAGTTTTTACATACAGTCGTTAAAGCTAACACTATTAAAACAATGTAAATATGTTCAGTTCTTGTAAAACATGGTGCTAACACTATTAAAACAAATTAAAACAATGTAAATATGTTCAGTTCTTGTGTGGCTAACAATTGTCCCTTTTATTTGTAACATTTCATTTATAGCGAACACATCAGGGATTGTCAGAAATCTCTAATGGCGGCCATCTTGAAAAATAAAAAATAAAAAATAAAAAGCCCCTCTTTTTCCTTTTTTTTGAAAACCCGGACGAGAAACATGTTTTTGTTTTTACTTGGCCTAAACTGATTCGACCCCATTCCTGTCGAACATGGTGGCTCGTAATTCATCGCGTGCTTTTAGCTGGTTAAAACACAAACATCTTGGATTCCTCTAGAATTTCTGCTCAGTGCAACGGCTTTCTTCAGGGAAAAATCATGTTCCATATTACAATTTGAAACTTCATGGTTGCATATAATCTAATGCTTGGCGGTAATGGTAGCACGTGGCCACACCCACGCTAGCAGTCCTACATAATTACCGTAAAAGCTCTTTGCTGGGTAATAAATCCCACGTGACCTCACACGGCGGATGCAAGGGGGGGGGGGGGGGGGCCATGGCCCCTCAAAAACAAAACCAATTTTTGTTTTTAAACTGACGTCGCAAAAAGGCAGCCATTGCGTACACCGTCCGTTTTATCTGTGATTCGTGCACGTTTCTATTTTTGCCCCCAACAAATTGTGTTCTGGATCCGCCCTTTTAGGCCTTGCGTGACCCTAATGTTCCGTCCCCACTATACTACTGTGTCTCTTCTTCGGGAAATATTGACATCGCTGATACTGATAGTGTAAGAGATTGTCCGGTCCAGTCCCGACTCCTCTAACTTTAGTCATTTTAGTCACGTGTAAGATTATTCACAAACACAAGAATCTAGCAATAAACAAAACCTGGACGGGGATGACGGACAGAGGGCGCTGTAACTGATTAACGATAAGATCTGAGAATCGGTTTCGCTTATTGAGAGCTGTATATCGTCGTTGGAAAAGTGGCTAAAACTTCAGATTTAAGGTGAGTATCGGCACGGAATTATGTTAATATGTTTGTTGTCATCTTGTGATTCATGCTGTACAAAATTAGGGATTTTGTAGCGGTATAAATGTACATACTCATTTATTGTCCTTTTGCACTCCATACTTTAGACAAGTGCATGATGGGAAATGCCATGCCTTGGTTGGCAAGATGGCTCCTATGTGTTGATCATGTGTGTGATTAAACCAGTTCGTAATTGTATGTAAATCAACATAATCGTCTTGGTCTCCCGAGTCATTTATAGTCATCCGAATCTGTAAAGTAACGCTAATCCCGTTACACTGGCGTAGTCGGCAGGATGACTTGTGATTTCTGAGGATTTTGACGATTTTGTTGTGAGCTGTCATGACTGTTGTAAACTGTGTGTGTCGGCAAACCCATGTCACACGTGCATATGCGAGTTCGACTTTAAACGCACATACTGACTGGATCAGTTTGCGAGTCTTCCCAACTCTGCTGTTGTGCTACTTGTAATTGTGGTTCTCCAAGTGTCTGTGTACGTTGCTGTGGACATTGTTAACGAGTTCGTCTGCTCCGCTGTATTGCTGACAGTTGACCAAGTCACGCGTCAACATAAGTACGAGAGTTCGACTCGCAAGACTGTTTCGTGTTCAACTTTGGTGACAACGTGGAAGCCGTTCCGTACGTGCCACGTTCCCGTCACGTTTTGCTGCTGCTGAGTAGCGTTTACCTGTGGCAAGAGGAGTTTCCCCCCAGAAACCTCGCCCGTCACGCCCCGTGAGGAGTTCCCTAACTCTCACATGACCTGATGAGACATTATTCGTGTTGCTGAGTGACAACAAGGAGTTCCCCCGCGGTGCCTTGTTCCCGTCACGCTGACTGTTTTGCTGTTGGTCTGATCTGATCTACCCCCTTCGTATTCCTGTTGATGTCAAGATGATCGTCATCTGCACCGTCCTGTTCAAGCCCCCTTGAACTGTTGAACTTGGTCAGCTCATGGGACCCATCTCGCCTTCCAACCAACCAATCACCAACGATGTCAACCCATGACGTGACTGATCTGCTGATGATCAGATCATTCTGATGATGCTGATCTGCCATGACTCTGATTTTGTGACTGTGACTGTTTAATAATTTGTCAAGATGAGCGTTTGATGTGAACACTAAATCACTGGTGTTAAATGAACATTTTGCTGATGTCCGTTTGGATTTAGTTCGGATCCTCCGAAACCGAACTTGAACACTTACTTTGTTGATTTTGATTAATATATAGAACCAGATTCTATACATAGGACAAATGGAACAAAACATTGTTTAAACCTTTATTGCTCATGATCTTGGGTATAACCTTGCAAAGTATGACACTACATACATTGTAATCGTTTATTGGAGATATGTAATCCACTTTCATTCTCCTACGTCTCGTCATAGGAGGGGGGAGTGTAGCGGTATAAATGTACATACTCATTTATTGTCCTTTTGCACTCCATACTTTAGACAAGTGCATGATGGGAAATGCCATGCCTTGGTTGGCAAGATGGCTCCTATGTGTTGATCATGTGTGTGATTAAACCAGTTCGTAATTGTATGTAAATCAACATAATCGTCTTGGTCTCCCGAGTCATTTATAGTCATCCGAATCTGTAAAGTAACGCTAATCCCGTTACAATTTGTGCCAATGTTTTGTGGAGGTTCTGGTAGCAGAAATACCACACAATGTCGAAGGGCTGTTCCAGTTCTACTGTAATATTAATAATCATGCATTGCTATTTTATGCTGACCTGGGGATTCAGTGATTATCATTATTATATCAATCATCATGGTTGTTTTTAAAATGCAGCCTTTACAGAGTTACAGTTTCGTCATCATTCGTTAATTAATATTGCACAGCCACACAGCAAACAAATTTGCACAAACAAAGTGTTTATCAAATTTGTTAGGGCCTACCACGATTATATTCATAGGTTTTTTTTTTATTTTGATAAACCTTTTCGACATTCTCAAAGCATCAGAACGGACGTGATTGGTCGCATTGGTCACATGTTCGTTGTCATGCTTGCAAAAATCCTCTTCTGATTGGCTAATATAATGTGACATTTAGGCTAATATTAGCTGTTCTAATTCCAGAAATTTGCATTCATCAGTAACTGGTACATATACCCTGAGAGGGATTCCCCAATTATTTCCTTTATTTTTATTGCCATTTAAAATTGATGTTTCTGGTTATTATTTTCCTTATGTTCCATACAAAGATATGTGAAACGGGTATCGCTCAACTCATGACAGATATTTAGCATAAAATCAATTAATATTTGGACTGGTTCACAGTGCCATAGGTTTGTGTATCAATTACATGGTTTGTTTGGCCTCCAAACCCACAATGCATTGAGAATGTCGAAAAGGTTTATTTCAGACCTGTATTTTCATTTTTCAGATTCTAAAGATGAGCGCAGAACTAGCTTGACAAAGATCTCACCACCACTTGGTGCGTGCAACCATGGTCCACGTTCTACCATGCCATCAGTTTGCCGGTGACCCAAAGATTCTGACCTTGTCTCAGGATCCCCTCACGATCTTTTCCTCCCACAGCCAGCTGTTTGTCGCTACCCTGCAACATAGCATCAATGTGTATGGCCTCGGGGACGGCCAGTCCAAGGGCCATGGGTCACTTCAGCACAGCTTCACTACGGCCGGACTGGTCAAGCAGGGAACATACAGTAACACTGGTTAGTCTATTTTGACTTGTTGTGTAATATGTGACAAGCTCTGTAAAAAGTGATTCGGTTGTTGCAAACTTGATGAGCTGACTACGTGATCAGAAAAGGCACCGTAGGCCTAATATACTTTCATATTTTGATATACATCAAAGACCGCTGTTTAATTTTTGTTTCATACATGTGTATTGCGCACGGTTAGAAATTAGAAACCATTGTGTGAAGAAAACAGTTTGAAAAACAAACTTGCGTCTGTACAGACACGTCCCAGACAGGTGGCTCAGTGGAAGAGCAAGTCAAGTGGCACATTACCGAAGTTAGGCAAAGTTGACTGCAGGCAGTACTTGGATGGTAGAAAATGCCCATGTCCTGCTTGCGCGCCTGGGAATAATCGGTACATTGGTCTGGAGCTAGCCCTAGAAGGACGCCGCCGCCATGATAATATGTGACCCGCTCTGGAAAAAGGTATATTATGTCGCAAAATATGAAAAATGAGTTTGATGTATGTTTGGAAAGCCCGCAATGTAAGCTTTCATTTGGTACGTGGTAGAGCTCCAAAGCCCTTTCGGTTCTGGAGATATCACGTTGTTGCATATTAGTTAGTTCTATGGAGTTCAAATTGCACAACGGGGAAAACAGGCTTTGAAATAGCTAGTTCTAATACAATGCAATGCAACAATGCACTCTAAAAAGGTTATTTTTTCATTTTATTCACTGAAATCAACATTGTTGTGCACCAAACCTGAAACTTTAGATATTTAAGATGTCATTAAAAACAAAAAAACAAAAATGAATTTTGAAGTAAAATTTCACCCTCTCAACTTTTAAAGGGCCATTACACGTAAACGACTTATATCACCTTTTTCTGGAGCGGGTCACATATGGCGTCCTAGCGCACAAGACTGCAAAACAGTCCTATGCTAGAAACCGAGGTTCAGAAATCACACTTAACCTGCATAAATATTCTTGGCATCATCTCCGTCCACAGTTCAACAGCCCATCTCCCCGGTAGGATAGAAATATTCCTCCAAGAATGTCAAGAACAGGAGATATTTGCGGCGCAAAATCGTCTCCACATGATGCTGACTTCACAAACACGAGGAGCAATACCCACATCTAGAACGTTCATCAACAGAGGGTGCAATTTACAGTCGCTGTGCACGGCCGCGGCGCGCACACCGCGCGGTGACCGCCTGTAAATTGCACCCCCTGTTGTTGATAAACGTTCAAGACGTGCGGACAAGGTATTACTCCTCGTGTTTGTGAAGTCAGCATCGCGCGGAGACGATTTTGCGCCGCAATATATCTCCTGTTCTTGACATTCTTGGAGGAATATTTTTATCTTACCGGGGAAATGGGCTGTTGAACTGTGGATGGAGATGATGCCAAGAATATTTATGCAAGAAAAGTGTGATTTTTGAACCTTGGTTTCTAGCATAGGACTGTTTTGCAGTCTTGTGCGCTAGGTCCTTCGAGGGCTAGTCTGGAGCTTGACAGGCCCTTGCGTATATTTCTATGTCTGAAAAGGGTCACGTCCCTTGGGTGAAACACTTAAAGCTTGGAGGTAATATGTGCTCTATAAAAGTACCCAGAACACCTGTTATAGAGTAGGGTTTGCCTCGGTGCCCCCTCAACATGAAGATGGCCCACTGAGAATCATTGTGTCCATGACATTTCTACCATCTATAAATTAAAGCCGTTATAAAAGTGTACATTTGTGTGAAATGTTGCTATCACAGAGGAAAATGACAGAGTAGTTTTCATCAAACAGGTAATTACATTGCGACTTTGGAGGTGCAAGGGAACCCCCAGCATCAGACCACATCCATTCGGGTTTACTTCAAGTGGGAGATGAGTGGGCCCCACTTGGCTGTCCGAGCTCGAGTTGCAGGAGGTACGTTCAATTGAAGACTGAATAAATCCTGTACTAGAGTTTCTTTCTAAAGTGTTCTATACAGTTCAGTACTCCCTCGTGCCATTTTTTGTACTGCCTGCTTTTGTAATATACAGGGGATATGCAAGCACGTGAACGAGGTGCTACCGTCTCGACCTACAATCTTGACCGTCGGTCCAGCAGCCAGTTTGAACTGGTCGAGGTCCAGACTCCTGCCCCTGCCCAGTGCATCAGCTGCTGCCCCGCGACTGGTAACCTAGCCGCTGGCATCGACAACACGGTGTCTGTCTACCGGTTTGTCGTTCAGAACCCCGGCACGCCGACCGAGTGCGGGGATTTTGATTGGCTGATGCAGCTGCGGGTGGGGCTGATGGTGCAGCAGGTGCAGATCTGCGAGGGTACGATCGCTTGCATGGGGATGCAGGAACTCCAGGTGGTCAAGGTGCGGCTGTGGGACACGGCCGGCCGGGAGCCGCTCCGCGGCCGATCGGTCACCGATACCGAAGTCGTCAAGACCCAGCGGGGCAAGCGCAAAGTGCCGCTCCTGATCAAACCGGAATCATCACCGGAAAACTCAGAGTCTGACGAAAACGAGGCACCAGCGTCGTCTTGGCAGTCACCAGCTGATCAGAAGAAGGGAAAGTCCAGAGAGCTCTGCCAGTCACAGCCGTACTTCGTCATCGATGAAGGAGCTGCCACAGAGTGGGAGTTTGGGATTGAGACGACCACCGTGAGCGGCGGAAGCAAAACCTCTTCCACCCAGCAGACAACACGTGACAAGTAAGCTGAGATTACCCTTCGTTCGGAACATTGTAGCTTATAAGTTGGGATTCGTAAGCAGTTTTTTACAATGAACTCTCAGTGAACAAAACTTACTGAGACTAGCAAAGTTAGTTACGGCAGGGTTAATAGAAATCATGATTTTTGTAAAAAAAAAAAAAATGAGATTTAAATAATTTAAATCAGATTTTTTTGATTTAAATCGATTTTTTCGATTTTGTTACCATCGCACCATTGGCATAAAACATTTGTTCCAAATAAGTCAATTTAAATGACCATCATTGAAAGTCAAGTATAACCACACACAATTGTTAATGAAATCAGTACTGAAATCCCTTTCATTTATCATATTCTTTTCTAGAATACAAAGTTTGTCTTCAAATCTCTGTTACAGCATCACCATCATACTGCACATTTCTCATCCAAGTTGATAACAGGAACCCCCCTCCTCTCTACACACAACCATGGTGGAATAACACTATTTAATGCAGCCACGGCAGGGGCGGGGGTTAGGTCAGGTCGGGGTATCAATTGATAGGCGCATTACATGCATTGAGTTATTTAAACTAAGAGAGGAATACTGTATCATGCATGCAGGTAGTACATTACACACACAATGTACTTCAGAATCATATGCATTGTACACAAGATAAATGTAGTACACTGTTTCAGGAAACTGGCCTTATACATCCCTTTAGAGTGAGTATAAGCGATTTAAAGTTAATGACAGTCAGGTCTGAATAACAGAAATTGTTTTTACATTAAAAAAATTGCAGAAAAAAAAAAATCAAAACGTGATTTTCTATTAGTGATTTTAAAAAGAAATATTCCAGTGATTTAAATCATGATTTAAAATCAATGATTTCAATCAAGTGATTTAAATCAAACAACCCTGGTTACCGGTACCTAGTTGTATAAGAACTTTGTCTTGACTCCTAAGATGACTGCAAAAAAAACCCAAAAAACAAAGTAAAGAAACTTGGGACTTTAAAATTGGTTAAGTTTTTATTGTTATAGAAGTTATCTGATATGTAGAGTATAAAACATATCAGAAAATGGTATTGGTGCAACTATTCTTTTTGTTTCCACCTGTCCAATCAATAATAATACCCTAGATGGGACATTTGGGAGACATTCCCATAGACAGGTACACACATTATTTCAAACTTTGATGTGGCCTAACCCAATTATCCCTCGTCCTACCCCCACAAATGTTGGTATATTTTTGTTTCAGACCATTTTCCATCAATATAACTCACTTTCGACAGTAAAATTCTGGCTCTGAAGGGGAGCTACATGTAGGTACTTAGGGAGACATGAAAATGTACCCTTATCTCCCTAAGTGATAATAATGAACGACTAAATGTCTTCCTAAGTGTACTATTAGGCTAATAATGTGGTCCTTATATAGCACTTTATACAAATGTCTCAAAGCGCTTCACAATTGTTACCCCTGGTCAACAGGACATGCGATCAGTTCTATGCAGCAGTTTGATGAGATCAGCGCAATCCGTTCTCTACTATACATGTGGTACCCATTTATACTCCTGGGTGGAGAGAGGCAATTGTAGTAACGTGTCTTGCCCAAGCACACAAGCACCATAATCCCCCGGCGGAGTTCGAACCCACATACCATCGCATGTGAGTCAGACAGGGTAACCATTGGACCACAGCGCCCCACGATGCTAGTTACTCCCACTGTTCTTATTGCTGGAATTTTTCAGTGTTACATCTCGCCATCCAACCAAAAGAGTTGTGTAAAAACCCTGATCAAGTGTAGGTTCTCTCTGTGTCCAGAAGGTCAGAGGTCAAATTGCTGTTAGTGCATTGTTTCATTGTTGCTTCCACCTATCTAATGGAAAAAGTTCCATGATGAGAACCTAAACAAATATATTTGTTTCTGTATCTTTGATTGTCATTGCTGCAGTCTTTTAGTATTGCTTCCAAGCATCCAATCAGAAGAGCCGTACTATGAGAACTCGGGGGATAACTGCGAGATGATTGGACCGGTCAGCAGATTTGAGGGGCATCCAACTCACATCCTGTTGCCCAGGAAACGAACACGCAAGTAGGCCCAAATTTTAATACTTATTCCGAAATAATTCCTCCATCTCATTGATTATGATTGACTTTTTTGAAAGCAAAAACATTCAAACTTTAATATCTGAAAACAAAAAAAGTCTGCCGTTCGCCTGTGGCCCAAATTGTACAAAAGGAAAGTTTATTGTAATGTCTTTTAAATGCCTTCTATGTAAAACCAATAGAAAAAGTTTTCATTTATCCCAGTGGCCATAAGATTTTTAAACAATTGATATATATATATAATATATATATAAATGTCTATATGTGTATGTAATTTTAAGTTTATACGAATAGTTCAATAATTGTTTTAAATTTGATTTATTTATCTGATATGTAATTGTTTTTGGTGTTTTCATATTTTTCTTAAATTTTGTATTTTGTATTTTGTATTTATATTTTTATAGTGAGCTGTCCAACCATATGTAATTGCCTTTTCAGGATAAATAAAGTATTTTGAATTGAATTGAATTGAATTTCCAATCCCCCCAAAAAAATTGACCATAACGTGAATGCGGGTCATATACATAGGTCTATGTTTCTCTATTTGGGTTATTTATTTCTTTGGTTTCTGTGGTTCTCGGCATTATTTCTCTTGATTGTTTTTTTTTTTTTTGCTTTAGGTTGAAGACGTCATTGACCCAGCTACTCTATCGCCGCTTTGTTATGTTAAGTTGCCATGACAATAGCGAAGATGATAATGACCTTCATTCACTGCAGCTCTTGCCTACCTATGCAACTGGTAAAGTATTTATCATTTGGCGTTAAATATACCCTTTTGTGGTTGAATATGTCTGGGGTCTGATTCTATCCTCAATATTGGAGGCAAAAATGATTGAATGTCCGGAGATTTGGTTGTCTGCAATCTTCATTTTTAATGTTTGTCAAAATCTGACCCAGGATCACGTTACTAACCCACACGTATGTGCGTGTCACAAAACACACACATAACTTGCCTTTTGGTATAAAGTCTACAAAATGCGGGCTTGAACCCAGCGTGAGGATCTCAGTGCTTGTGGTCTTGAGCAAGACACTCTGCTACAATTGCTTCACTCCACCCAGGAGTATATGTTACCCAGCCAGGAAATCATGGTGCTTGTGTCCTTAGGCAAGACACTTTGCTACAATTGCTTCTCTCCACCCAGAAGCAAATGGATACCCAGCTAGCAGATCTTAATGCTGCAGTAGGGCTTGTGTTCTTGAGCAAGACACATTGCTGCAATTGCTGTTCTCCGCTTGGGAGAAAGTGGGTAGTCTGCTCGGGGGTCGGACTAGGTTCCTTCTATATAAATGCTGATTATTATCTCATTTATAATCTTTGAAGTTGACACCCTCGGTGTGGTTATGATTTCTTCGTAGGTTCTAGCGCCAAGACCGAACCGAGTAACGACCTATTGGAGAGCAGCAACGCTCAGAACTTGGCGGGACTCTGCTGTTTCTTCAGCACCGCCAAGGAGGGTTACCTGTACGAGATGCAGCCACGCCCCCGCCTACTGACCGAGTATACCTACAAGGCGGACGCCCTCGAAGTGGAGGCCGGACGCAGCCTGCTGTTTGCGTTGACCCAGAACGGGCTGGAGACTTACACGCTGCGCACTATAGCCGCCGCGTTACCAAACATGGAGGCAATCGACAACATCGCAAATGTGAGTCAAGCCATAAGACGGTCATTTATGATTCGGATGCGACTTTATTTGAGAAGTAGGCCAAGTAACCAAAAACAATGTGTTCAGGAGACTGCCTGCCTCTATTATTCTTTATAAAAAAAAAAATCGAAATTGTGTATTCATCATTTTAGAACCATTCTTTTCCTATTTGCATTTTAAATATTTACCATTTTACACTGAGCAGGGCCCAATTTCATAGCGCTGCTTAACGGTAAGCAGAAACGTTGTTAACTATAGCAGGAAAATTTGCTTAAGCATTAGCGTATTTCATGGCCAAGTCGTGCTAACGCTTGCACGTGCATAGAGATTAATATTGTTGCGTCACTAATTAATTTTAAACAAATCCTGCTTCCGAAGTTAGGCTCTTCACTGTGCTTATATACACTGCTTAAGTCTCTATGAAATGGGCGAGGGTTCCGTTAGCAGAAAATCGTGTTAAGCAGCGCTATGAAATTGGGCCCAAATGTAATATCAGAAGCACTGTATGCTTACTCTTGCAGACATGCCCTCCTGCCACGTTGGAAATCAGTCTCGTTGGACTGGAACCCTACCTCGGTCTGACCCAGATCACTGTCAGTCAGAACCACGTCATGCTCTTATCCAAGACGAAAGAACCCCCAAGCCAAGCCACTCCCATCAAAAGGTAAAAGGAAAAGTTCACACAGAATGTCAGAGTTCAAATTAAGTTGGCGTCACTGTGCAAGTACTAGATAAACAAGAGTTTATTTTCATTCGGTTACCAGTGAAATGAGCGCCAGTATATCCAGCAAATCCAGCACGGTGTACATCAACGAGAAGGCGCAGCTCACCAGCGTCTATAAGTCTCTGGTGGAGCTCGGCGAGAGGTATCGTCACTCAAGCCCGGCTGGGTACCTTCAGAGCATGCTGGAGGGACACTTGTTACTCAGAACGGCCATGAATCTGGAACGAGAGAGGGCTGCGGCAGACCTAAAAGGTAATGTAATGTTTCCTTAAGTTTATTATAAAACTGATGGGTGTAGTTTTCCATTCCATCAGGAATGCAGATTGCATTACCGAGTTCATTGAAAGATTTAAAGACAGAGTTTTTTTTTACATTAAATGTAAAAGTTTTTCATCTGAAATTGAGGTCACGAATACCAGCCTGGAGTATTACCACACCATTGCCATATTTGTCCAAGAAGTCTAGACAATATCATATTGTTCCATCCAAAATTGAAACAATGGTTACCAGCCTGTATTTTTATCACACCGCTGCCATCTTGTTCTTGTCTTGTTCCCAGAAGTCTTTACAATTTAAAATTATTGAACCCAAAATTAAGACAATGGTTATCAGGCTATATTTTCTCAGCCTCATATATTGCTGAACGTTTTAGATTTGTCTAGATTAAAATATTATTATTATTATTATTTTGTTCATGGCGTCTAGCGCTTTTATTTATTGTAACATTATTTACATTTTTTTAACAAAAGTTTGTATTCATTTAATTCATTACATTCTATTATATTGATTAAACATAGCATATTACAAAAAAACTGTTTCCAGAACTTTTTGTTTGTCTTCTGTAGTTTAGCTCTCAAATAGAGTTCTCGAATAAAAGTGTCCAAAGTGTTGACCCACTTATTGTCTTGATATGTTTTTAATCTTACTTTAAATATGGAACACATTGCTATTGTGGTAATCAAATTTATTTCAAAATGACAATCGAGGCTAGTTACTAAATTAAACATTTTTGGCAAACTAAAACAGTGTTAAAATATTATTATGTCAGCTTGACATCTTGTTGACATGTACATAGAAGCCATACTACACTTATTTTAGTTTTAGTGGAATACCGTAAGATTTATTCTTTCAATTTCCCGAAGATTGTGAGAGCTCCGAATCCCCAGAAGAACTTCACTCTCTGTACCTTCAGTCCTGCCTCCAACTGGCATTGCATTACTGCAGGTAATTAAGTCCGTCATCCTACAAATGTACATTAACCACACAAATTTACGTGCAGGAAATATGTGACCGGCTCTGCAAAAAGGGCTATTATGTCGCAAAGGTTGAAAAATGAGTTATATACATAGTTGAATTTGTCGCATCCTAAGCTATAATTTGATGTAGGTTTGACCCCTGTGGCATTTTGTGTTCTCGAGATATTTTGACATTTGTATACTCCTATTTTCCCAATTTTAATGGAAGTGCGTTTAGAGATACAGGCCTTTCAACACAAAAAGTGCAAACAAATAGATAGAAATAATTTTTATCAACATTTTTTTTTCATCTTTATTCATCAATATTCATGTTTCTGAAAATAAATTCTGAAAATATGGATGTGACAGAAGCCAACTAACCAAAAACAAACAAATCACTTACGTGAAGATTTTTTTTCGCCCGCTTCACATAGAACTGCCCTGTGTGTGTTTTCACATAATACCCCTTTTTGCAGAGCCGGTCACATATTCAGTACATAGACTGTACAAATTTGATGCGATTGACTCTTTCAGAGGAGAAACTTCAGATTGGCATTTGACCCTTCCGTACTTCAACATGTCGGAGCTGACTCTGCAGAGAATCACTGCGCTCTGCCCCAAGCCATACACAGCATTCGAGGTAGGAACGAAAAGAAAATATTACTGAGCTCTGGTGCGGGATTTTGTGATTGGAAATTTTTTCTGGTTGTACTTGAATGAATGCCGTTACATTAACCCTCCCTCTCCAGGTGCCAAATTGGAGCCAACTACCCTATCTATCAAAACCTATCGAGTGACAGGTTGAAACACACAAGCTGTGGGAGAGGAGAGGATTTGGTTTTTCGATAGGTTGTGATAGTTATAATAGTAGGAGGGTTAAAGGGATACAAGTATGACAATCTGATCCTTACCGTGTCAGTAATGAACGAGGAGGGGCGTGGTTTCTGTTAACGGATCAAGTTGAAGACGGGAGCTACGCGCACACATACACATAGATACAGCATTTGATACGTGTGCATCAGCGTCAGAAATGTGAATTTCATTAACCCTAACATCACCTAATACTACAAAATACTACTAGTAGTAAAATGTAGTATGCAGTACTCTCACCTACTTGTGTGCAATGCCTGTAGTAATGTTTAGTATTTGATACTTCACCCCAAATAGTGTACATAGTAATATGTAGTACTAAGGTTACTGGGCTTAGAGGAAAAATGTTTATCATCTAAATAAGGCGGAAACACAGTATGAATTACTGGTTTTCAAAGATGATACATATTTTTTAATTTGGGTTTGTAATACTACATCCTAAGTAAATGGTAGTAATAACTTACCTGTATTACCACTATTACATACAAGTAGTATTTTGTAGTTGCCAGTATCTAGACTGCTGTCATTACACACACCCATTCATCGGTCACAGAGAGACTCAGTGCTACAAAATTGAAAATACTAAGTAGTATTCTGTAGTTCTCAGTTCTTTATACCAAAGTAATGCCTAGGACGTTAGGGTTAATGTTAGTGTGCACCCCCACCCATCCCCCACTATCCACAAACTCTAGTGATTGTCATCTTGTCTTTCTTAACCCTAACCCCTTGGGTAACTTGACTAGAAAGTATCCTGAATCCACCAAAATCCACCTATTTTGTCATGCACAAAAAGTTGGGTTTTGGTGGCTGCTCCATATGGAGGTATCCTGAATCCATCAAAATCCTGCAGTACCGCTAGGCTTACAATCCTCAATCTATCAAAATCCCCCAGTTTTCAATATGGAGGTATCATGAATCCGCCGAAATCCTCCAAAACAGGGGTATGGATTTTGATGGATTCAGGTAGGTTTATAGGGTTAATAGATCGTGACTGGGTCCAGATCTGATATAATCCGCTACTTTGACTGGGCCTTCCCCGTTACTTACCGTCTCTCTATCTGCCCCCTTCCTTCCCCCATCTCCTCTGTCTTTCTTCATCTTTCACCATCCTGCTGATTGTCGTCTTGTTTTCCTTCAGTGCGAAGAGATCGTGACGGGGGCGGGGTCCGGAATGATCCACTACCTCGACTGGGCTCTCTTTGATGATAATAGCACAGTAGAAGCCAATCAGGTACGGACTTAATCAATTTTGTGTGATCATAATGAGGACTCCGTATCTGAGAGCCAAACATTGGCACTTTACGTGTAATGCGTGACGGGATCCTACAAAATGTGTCGGGTCTTACAAAACGAATCTTGAGGAAATTTTTTGACTTGTTAGTTTTTTGCTTGCAATAGAAGGAGCAAACTCAACTCTTCACTTCGCTAAATCACTCAGACTTTTACAGTTCTCTTTGATTTCCGCTGTTATAACTCTCGTTTAGAGGCCTGTAACGCAAGGTGACATGGGACTCATTTCACAAAAGAAAAAAGAACATACTCGGATTTCTATTTTGATACATCCTAATTAGACATCCAGATGAATTTTAAATATGTGAGTGAAAATGTTGACAGTTCCTCTTTATTTCCATTGTGGAAGATTTGTTTGAAAGTTAATTTTTGGATAATCTAACCTTCGATGTTTTACATTTTTTTTAGGTTTGGGAAAAATTTAACGCAACGGGTTATTTTTTTTCTTTCTTGAAATGTGTTTCTCCGCACTTCTTTTTTAGGAGACGGCCGACAGTATCTTGAAGTATTTTGTCTCCTTAGCCCCTCAGCATTGCAGTAAGGTTGTGCTGTTCTCAAAGATCGCCGCTCGCATCAGCCCCGACAACGCCCTGAGCGTCCTGATCAAGATCCGAGACACGCATCAGCCCGGCCAGCAGTAAGGGGTCAAGGTTTTATCTAAGATTGAAATTATTCCCATCAACTCTCAACAAAGACCGAGAAAAATGTGCTCGCCTCTTACAGCAAAGATTAATACACTTGTCTATTACCAGTAAAGATTTAAAACTGCTTGTCCAATCCTAATTATAAGGGAATACAGAAAAACTGCTTGTCCAATCCTAAGGGAATACAGAAAAACTGCCTGTCCAATCATAGGACCACTCTATTCATTGTGGCACCTGTTGTTCGCGTTTACGCTCAGCTGCACAGCCCTTTCAGTGAGTGCCTGGCACCCCGACATTCCATCAATAAGCAACAAATAAACTACCCTTCATATTTTTTTGGCCCTTCCATTGCACAAGAAGTGTCCCACCCTACTTTCAAGCCGACAGGCATGTTAAGTCAGTATGTGTATCATATACATTCTGATTGTTTCCTTACAGTGTGAATTTTGCTGGGAGCCCAGTGAGATATGCGTGAGTATTTATTGGATGTAATGAGTTAATACATTTTCAAAGTGAACAAAGAAACTGGCAGGAGCGGGATTCGAACCTGCGACCTCCGGGTTACCGTGCCGGCGCTCTACCAACTGAGCTATCTTGCCCTATGTTGGCTGTCTCCCAAATTGTCAGTATCCTTGTTCGGGTGGGCGCTAGTCAGAAGTCATTAACCCAGAATGCCGTATAGTCGGGGGATCACACCCAATTTTACGATACAACCTGGGAAGCGACATTGTCGGGATCACTCAATGAGGATGTGACTTTTTAACTGATAAATCGTCAAACAATCCACAAGGGAAACTGACTAGGTAAATTTGAATACATTTTGAAAGTGAACAAAGAAACTGGCAGGAGCGGGAATCGAACCTGCGACCTCCGGGTTACTGTACCGGCGCTCTACCAACTGAGCTATCTTGCTCTATGTTTGCGGTCTCCCAAATTGTCAGTATCTTTGTTAATAAATTGATTGAATGTGGGTAGCGAAACTTCTATTTTGTGGCACTGATTTCTATCTTTACGAGTCTGTGTACAGGTAGGTTTATCAGACTTGACGGACCGCTTTGTTATTTCCAACCTGTACACAGATTGTCAGTGAATGTGTAACCTGTTTCCATGCACTACGGGACCTATTTGTTACTTCTAAGCCTGTGTTCAATTTATCAGCGTCCATAAAGCAACCCTGGGACGTTTGAGAATCGTTGTTTCAGTGCTCGTAGCTCATGAATAATGGAAACGTCATGATGCTTGATCTTGACTGATCTTGACGCTTTAATTTGACACCAAATCCCCTGGGGTAACTTTGATCTTCAGGCCGCCAGCAAGCGGTTTAAAGAAACTAGTTCATATTTATTTATCTTATTTATTTGTTTATTTTTAATTCTTTCTGGTAATTAAACCAAGGATTCCTCAAAAGCGCATGTAATGCTGTAGCTCGAAAGCCTGTAGAAATTTGTAGGAAGATGACGAAGAAATGTTCAGTTTTAGAGGTGGGAGGAAAATGGGGAAAATCCACATGTTGACCTTGGTGGGATTCGAACCCGGGTCACAGCGGTGGAAGGCGAGTAAAGCCGTGTTCGCATTGGACTTACTATTGTGAAAAGTTACCGTGCTAATTGTTAACATTCCACTGTGCTTATTCTTCCGTGCATCCGCACTTGGATTACAATGCTCGCGGGAAGTCCTCGGCCACGTAAACATTGCAGTGTTCAAAATGCACGTTTTACATTTACAGTGGCTGTCCGCACTGGAATTTCAGCGACGTAAAACTTGCCACGTAACTCTTCCGCTGCACGGTTGGCCCCGTAAAAGTTCCCGCTGCCGAGGGACAAACGGACAACCGACGATCGACACTTGACAATTTGGACAGTTTAACAGCAGTCCACACGGGACTTAATTTGGTCAAGTTTACAACAGTCTCTGTACGTTTTACCAAAAAAATCCAATGCGGACACGGCTTAAAGTACCACAAGGCTACCCCAACTCCTCTCCAAGATGCCATTCCTCCAGAGCTAAGGGAGGAGTGGTTAATCTGTGGTCGGGCCAGGCCTTTAAAAAGCCAGGCCACGCCCAGGCCTTCTGGCTTTTACTCTTGCTATTGTGCGCCACAAATCGCCTAACAATAGAGCATCAACTAATCAATAAAGCCCGGCCTCTGTCAGGCTAGGCCTGATTGTAGCCCCTCCCACACAAATCTGTACCCATTCATGCACAGCGGGATCAAAAGATGCCTCGGCTGTCAGTCAAGTCTGGGTGAACAATGGGAGCCCACTGGACTCCAGAATGAATGGGCAGTTTATTGTGTACAACCAGGGGATTATTGAAGCCGGAAGGTGTTCCAGGGGCTTGGCCAGGCATTTTAACAGCCTAGCCCGACCACAGATTAACCGCTCCACGCTAAGCCGTCTTTTTGTCTGACTCCAGCTGGGGTAACCTTGACCGCTTTGCCCTATCGGAGGTGTACCTACGACTGGGAGACTTGGAGCAGGCGGGGATCACCCTGTGCACCCTCTCTGGAGAGGAGATCACCCAACTGTGCACTTGGCATTCCTCCCTCCTCCTGCAAGAGGAGGACCAGTTCTCATACTTGGCTCAGGTTAGATCACACTTTCATGAATATTATGCAGGGGTTATAGGTTTCTCCAGATTTTTTTCTGATTTCAGGATTTTTGGTGAGAGGCCTTCCAGCTTTTCAGGAAGATTTTTCGGTCCTTAAATTGTTTTTATTATTCCAAAATGACCTCTGAACAGTCTTCTTTTAATTCAAATTTTAGTTTACGCCATTTTTAATTTTTTTTTTTTTAACTATCTTTTGGTAGAAAATGCAGTTTTCTTGTGCAAATTGAATGCCTGTGAAACTTTCATGGATTTTTCATTTTTCTCAAATCTCACCCCTGTAAGAGCTTCTCAAAATTTGGTTAGATAAAGATTATAGCCCCTGCAAATTTTCTGCAAATTTTCAGTCCGGGACTGCGCCTGTGCCAAACCACAGAATATCTGCTAGTATTAAAAGTCAAGTCATCACCAGCTAAAATACCATGTGATATAAATCATATGTGACTGGCAGCCAGCTTAATTGTGGATTCGACCGTCAAAGTTCAAATTTGTGACCCACCACCCCAAAACCAGGCGGAAGTCGGCAAATGCCATATATCTTATTTTAGAACCTAAAAATGCCAGCAATTCAATTGTGTAAAAACCTCCCATATAAAAAAGAAGGCTTCCGCCTGGTTTGAGGGTGGTGGGTCACATTTGTGTGCATTTTCTATTCATGAACTTTTGACTAAAAACGTAAACTTTGACAGACCGCCATGGACTGATTGCTTAGTGGTGATTGTGTGATTCATTGTAGACCCGCAGATGGTTCTGATGCCAAACATTTCTGATCTTTTTCCCGCACAGTTGATACGTCAACAGGAGCCGGAGAGTCTGCTCTCTGCTCTGGTACAACTCATCGATGATGGCACGGTGTCGCTTCACACTTGCTTCAAACTACTAAGGGTAGGTTGTTTTTTTTTACTGGTGACGTGGAATGATAGTTATTATGATACTGCAGTTCTTGTGCAGTGCATTCCACCTTGATAATGTCTCCATATACATTGATTGAGGAAAGAAAAAATAATTCATGGAAATTAAGCGAAAGCAATACAAGATACCAGCCTTCTCTAGAGAGTAGCGAAGTTAGTGGGTATTTTTGGGTCATGCATTTATGAGTATAAAGACTTCCTGTTAACTCCTTGAGTACGGTATTTTACGGGAGACATCGGGGTGCCGCGGCAGCTCTGGCTGCCAAGCGAACCGCTACAATGTGTTTGTGCAGTCAAGCGTAACATAAACACAATAATCCAACAATGGATTGAAACTGCACAAACAGCGGCCAATGGCGTCATCCGGCCTGGTGGCACTGTTTAATCCAACAATGGATTGAAACTGCACAAACAGTGGCCAATTGCGTCATCCGGCCTGGTGGCACTGTTTTTTTGGCGCCATATTCCGTCATCCGTACGCATGGGGTTAACCAGCTTACGCCGGGATTATTTTGACATTCACCGGACCCAGGCACGGGATTATTTTTCACGAACCTCGATGCCAGCCGGGTTGAGGCATAATCGGGCCGTAATCTGCGGTTAGCACACCCTGATATTTCTGGAATCGCTCGCTGCGAGCGGGTCGCTTACAGATATTTCAGGCCTCGCTCGAGTGCGTGTTTATCAGTCATCCGTTCTGCATACCGCAAAAACCTTTGCGTGTATATACACGTCATCCGACTCAAACTGGTTAAAGAAATGTTTGTAACCCTGCGTTTGAACTAACCCTGATTCAGTTTTGTTATTTTCACAGGAAACCGATAAAACATACAAGTACCTAGTTAGTTTTTATGAAATGATTTGTGCAGAGTTTATGATATTGTCAATTCATATGAGTGTATACATGTAGTCTCTTACACTGTAAAATATTAAAGGCCAAGAGGACCCTTTGAGAAGAATTTTTATATAAAAAATCCACAAAGCCATGCGGTTTACATTGTTAAAGTGTAATCAATGTATTAAACATTGCATCGGCTTGATGTAATATAAAGTCGGTTGTCTCAACATAAACTGAACAGCACTATTTAATCAATTATTTCTTGATCCGTAAAAGGATGACAATGAATCCTTGACATCCCCGGCCAACAGTCACCTCAAACGTTTCTTAGAGGAAGTCGTGTCCACTAAGCATCGTCATGCTGTGCTCCCCGGCGCAGCTGTAAGTATAAACATCCGCATTCAACACTCTTTGTTTTAGGCCAGGAAGCTTAGAATTTTGTACGAAAATTCTATGAAAGAACGGGAATCCATTCCCCCGAGTTGTTTTGATTTTCATATTGACATGATGTATGTAATTTTGTTTGGTAGAATTCAGTGCAATTTAATCACGTTGCTTTTTCAACTTTTTGCTATACTTAAAGAAATTAACATCCTAATACATTGCAAATATAACAGTATAAAATTACATGATAAAGTATAATTAGTTATGTAAGTTTTCTGGCAAATGCCTGGCTTGATATATATTCAAAGGAGCCACAAGCACCCTCTGAACAAGACACTTGACAATTTGGGAGACGGCCACTGTAGGGCAAGATGGATCAGTTGGTGGAAGCACCGGTACGGTGTTCCGGTTACTGAATGAAAACGGAATTAATTATAATAAATAACTCCTATCGGTTTTCCTCGCTACCTAAATTGTCCTCAATTGCCTAATGGGGCGACACATAATCCTACAAAAGAGTGGGTTAGGGTGACCCCGTCAAATAGGGTGATACATAACTGTCGCCCTATTGTGAAAGTCGCCCCTTTGGAGTGTTTTTTAGTAGGGTGCGTGGGGAAAGTGCTCTAAATGGGCGACACTCGTGTCGCCCCAATAAGGTTATTTTGGGAAGAGTCGCCCATTTGCCGCATCCAGGAGATTTATAATTACTAATTTCATTACCTTTTTTTGGGTATATTTTTATAATATTCATATTGACTTTACTAAATCCCATGTTTATTAATTAATGTCATTCTTGTTGTATGTACTAATAATAGCACTTTTTTTTGTTTTTATATGCAAGGAATTTTACTAAGTGTTTTTAGGATAATAACATTTTTTATTGTAAATTTGTCTCAATTCGGCATATGCCGCGATGACAATTTTTATTGCAATAAACTATTTAAATTCAATTCAATTCAATTCGAAGGTTGCAGGTTCAAATCCTGCTCCAGCCAGTTTGCGTTGTTGACTTTGTTCCTTTGAAAAAGCCAGACTTCACGCTTTTTGATGTAAAATGTTGGGTTAATTTTAGGCTTTACGTGTATAATCAGGCTTCCCTTGCCGTATTTTCAGCCCTTGGACGAGAACCCCACATCCCCGTTACAATGTAGAAAAGAAATTACATAGGTGTTGCCATGAAATGTAGTAAAAAAATATGCATTTTGCATAGAAAACACCTAGAGTAAAGCTACAATGTTGGGAACATTAAAAATCAGTCTCGGGTTAATATTTCTAGGAGCTTACGGGTTTTTATATCACTCTTGGCCTTGAGTTGTATATTAGTTACTGAAGCGATCCATTTTGGTACTCGGCAACTGATATCTCATTCAATCTCTTGTCAGGAGTTGCTACTAGAGATATACTTTGAGAGGTTGAAGAAGGGTATGTCTAAGGGAGCCCCCCTCCGCCAGTCATCCAGACACACCCACATCGTAAGTAACTCTTCGGGCCAATGACATATTTAACCTCTTGAATAGGAACGACGACCATGGCCGCGGGTTGAAAAAGACCACCTGGTCGGTTGTCGTCTATACACGCATTTCTGCGCAAACTCAATCCATTGTTTGCCTATTGTTTGCATTACGCTTGGCTGCTAAAGCCCGTATTGGCATATTAGCACTCCATTAAGAACAGCTGGCGCAGAAGCGGCTGAACCGTCTTAGATTTTTCATTCATATGTAGAAATTCTGTCCTAAATGGTTAAAGATGTTGTTGATTGCTGAGAGACGTCTGCGTCATTTTGAATTTTTTATGTACATTGCGTATTGTAAAATCAAACTGCCATTGTAAAATCATTTCTGCCATGAAATACCAAAAAAGTGACTTTTGAGAGCTATTTTTATCAAGTCCCCTCTAGCGCAGCACAGCCCGCTGGTGCCATTTGTCTAAAAGTCGTCGCTGCGGGCAGAAAACAAATCAACGTCACAGGACGAACTCCCCTTTTGTGCCTAGTGCTAGACACAAAAGGGGAGTTCGTCCTATGGCGTCAAATTGTTTGCTGCCCGCAGCGACGACTTTTAGATAAATAGCACCAGCGGACTAGATGGGACTTGATAAAAATAGCTCTCAAAAAAGTCATTTTTTGGTATTTCATGGCAGAAATAATGTTTGATTTTGCAATGCGCAATCTACATAAAAATGAAAAATGACGCAGACTTCTCTCACCACTGAACTTACTCTTTAAAGCACCGATGTGACTCGAACCAGGCTGCCCAGACGTGAACAAAAGAACGTGGCGTGCTCTCCATTAACCAGGATCAGAAAATGGGCTGGTTTGGAGACAGAGGTGGCCAAAGTGTCATTCTCTTTATTCACAAATTTGAAAAGAATTATTGGGGCAATACCAAAGGAGTATTATTCATTTTGCCATGTTTAATTCACAGTTATCCGTTTTTCTTGTTGCCTCCCCAGTTTTCTGGACTCGGAGGGGGCTGTTTCCACAAGACTCCTGAATGGATGGACTACCTGCCTCCGTTCCAAGGTACACTTCGGCACTTTACTACCATCTTGCAATCGCTACGGTGTTTGTGTGGCGGGGAAACTGTTTAGTGCAGATATTTTTCAAAATTTCCGCCACCGAAAATGAAAAATGTTCACTAATGATTAATAAGAGAAATGTGTTTTATAACGTTTATATTTAGACTGGTGACCATTTTGGGCAAGTGGCCTTCAAGAACTGGTGGCCATTGTGACCAGATGGCCACTGTGACCAGTTGACCACTTTGACTGGTTGACCAATTTGACCAGTTGGCAGAGTTGTAGTCGAGTCCCTGCAAGTCCTTTCACAAGTCCTTTCGCAAGTCCAGTCAGAAGTCCTTTCTTAAAGCCGGTCGCAAGTAACTGAATGAACAATGACAAAGGAATGCCTTTGTCAAAGCTCATTTGAATAGCTTGTGATTGGAATTAGGACTGGAGGGCTTGTGATGGACTTGCAGGGACTTGCAGGGACTTGCAGGGACTTGCAGGGACTTGTGATGGACTCGACTACATCTCTGCTAGTTGATAACTTTGGCCACTTTGACCAGTAAGTAACTTTAACTAGTTGATTACATTGATCTTTCCACCTTGACTGGTTGGCCACATTGACTAAGTGACCACTCTGACCAGGTGACCACTCTGACCAAGTGACCACTCTGACCAAGCGACCACTCTGACCAAGTGACCACTCTGACCAGGTGACCACTCTGACCAGGTGACCACTCTGAACAGGTTGCCACTGTTACCAGTTGGTCACTCTGACGAGACATCTATTTTGACCAGTCGTCCATAACGACATTGTCAACAGTGCTTTTTTCTTATTTCTTTATTTGTGTCGTTTTCTTTCTCCGATTGTCCAGGGCCAGAATCACTGACTTTCAAATGCCTGCAGGCCGTAGGCCCCAGCAACCAGCGGCCAAACAGAGGGTTCATGGGTCGCTTGCAGACACCCATCCTGGGCAAGTTTGGCGGAGGCCAGAGGTCGAGTGGACCGGGCCAGTCGCAGCCGCATAGGCAAGCAGGGGCTGATGGGAAGGCAGAAGAGGAAATCGTGTGTCCGTGTTGCTGCTGTAACGACGATTTGTTAAATATCCAGGTAGGCACAGGAAAAGTCTATGCAGTGCCCTAATTTGTACAATTCCAGTTTTTTTTCAATAAATATAACAGTATAAAATTACATGAAAAAGTATAATTAGTTTTGTTATGCCTGGCTTGATATATATTCCAGGAAACCAATATAGGGCCATATAGGGCCATATAGGGCCATATAGGGCCATATAGGGCCATATAGGGCCATATGGGCTCTGTGCGCCAACAAAAGAGGGCGCTGTCCACATAGCAACCGCACTTCAGTGGGGAGTACGTCGCTGCTATTACGCACTGCGCTCCTCGTTCATTTGATACTCGTATACCAGTGGGATTGCTTTGTCTGTTTGCCGACTCGATAATTGAGTTTTCAATAAGAATATCACAGCGGGAACCAGACACTAAAATCGAAGTCAGGTAAGATGGCGTCGATATTGACCCCCCAACTCGCCTTTTCTTTCCGCTGAGGGGGTAGTTGTGCACGGAGCTCATAGGGCCATATAGGGCCATATAGGGCCATATATAGCTCAGTTGGTAGAGCACCGGTACGGTGTTCTAGAGGTCGCAGGTTCAAATCAGATTCAAATTTATTTGGATTTTATTGACAGAGCCTCATCACCTCCCCTTGTGCCAGCCCTGCCCTGGCCAGCCACGTCATGGAACTGGTAAAGACGGCCAATGCAGCCACGCCCACAGTGACCACGCCCACAATGACCACGCCCTCTGCAGCCGCACCCACTACAACCACACCTTCCTCGACCACACCCACAGCGACCGCACCCACCTCGGATACACCCACCACCCTTACATTCAGCCAGTCTCTGCAATCGCTGGACATGGTCTGTCGGTCAGTGCTGGACCCACAGGCCATCCTGCAGTTGCTGATCAAAGAGCAGCCAGGGATGGTCCTAGATTACGCCCAGGACACATTTGGCAAAGACACCGAAAAGTAAGGAGTAATTGACCTATCGCGGTCGAATCGCAAAATTCCCATAGGGTTGTTTAAGGGGCGTGGTTAACTCGTAAACGGCGATAGGTCAATTGGGATTTTTTTCTTTTTTTTCTTCTTTTTTTTTCTTGCCATGTTCTTGCTGTGTTCTTGCCATGTTCTTGCTGTACTCTTTATTTATTTATTTATTTATTACATTTCTTTACCCAGGGTGTGCCCAAACAGTTAAAAACTGGTTTCCATTGGGGACCTGCATATTTTAAGTTAAAACACAGTCGTACTTTCCTATACTCGCGAGGACAATGCTTTGTGTTTCCTATTCTTCCTTTAATATAACCCAACCCCATAGACTAAGCACGTATCCTTACGTTTGAGGACCGATTTTAACAAAAGACCGACTCCCGAGGACAAGAAAGATTCTTTTGTATTTTCTTTCTCCTCCTGTCCTCGAACGTAGTACAATACAAGAGCATACAAACTAGTTAAACAAATACAAGAATATTTACACAAATAAATCTATTTACGGTTAACTTGCTGTGTTATTATTATTATCTTTTTGTTATGGAAGTCGCCCAATACAAGGCTAAAAGCCACTCTAGGTAAAGGGTTACAACAGAGGTGGCGTGGTTGGGCATATTTTAGGTTGCCAGCCCTACCACCCTTACGGTTTTCCTGGGTCCAGATCTAAATGGAGGATAAATCTTCAACAGATACCAAAGAAATTATCCCAATTTTCAGACCTATAGACCCAGGCTGGGTAACTTCCACCATTGGTGAGACCAACTCACCTCCCCTTTATTGCCATGGTCTTAAATTTTCCTCATCATTGTGTTGCTAATTTCGTTCTTCTTGGGGTGGATAAGGTGTTCTTTTTGTTTACTTTAATTTTCGTTACAAGACTCACAGGCAGGATTTTTACCCACTGATATTCTGCAGGTGGAAGGGCCTGCTCAAGACACTGTTGGACCAAGGAGCTAGGATGAGTATGGTATCTGAAGGGGGTGGGGACGGAGGCGGGGACGGAGGCGGGGATGTGTCATCTACCAGTCAGTCTGATTATCTACAGATCCTCACAGGTAAGTTCAGTGAGGCTGGTGTCATCCCAGGCCAATTGTAAGATGAAGTTGATATCTGTTTGTACTGCTAAAAAAGGGATAACAAATGTGATGATTGGATCTTTACCATGCCTATAGTGACCCACTCTGCAAAACGGGCAATTATGTTGCAAAACATGAAAATAGTGTTTTATACTTGGCTGGAAAGGCCACTTTATAAGCTTTCATATTGTATATGTCTGAGGCCTGTAGCATTTTGCATTCACGAGATATTTGGAAATTGCATGTTTGTTTTCAGGAATTTTTTTGAGATGACTAAAGGAGAAACACGCCATTTAAAAAAACAAAAAGCAAAGAAATAGATGGAAGCACTCGACACAAACACATTCTTTTCCCAACTTTATTAACTGAAATCGAAGATTTTGGTTATGCAATACATGTAGAATAATATAGGTATCAAAGATGGAACAAAATCCCTCCCTTTCAAAATCACTTGTTTGAAGAATTGCTCACCCTCTTCACATAGAACGGCCTAAACCACTACGCGTAAAAGCATTCAGCGACTTATGTGCCCTTTTTGCAGAGCGGGTCACATAATAGATGAAGAGGACTGTGCGTGGCTCAGTGCTGTCCATTGACAGTAGGTTATATTGTGACCCGCTCTGCAAAAGGGGCACTTATGTTGCAAAATTTGAAAATAGTGTTTTATATATAGCTGGAAAGGCCATTTTATAAGCTTTCATATGGTATATATCTGAGGTCTCTAGCATTTTGCAATCACGAGATATTTGGAAATTTGCATGTTTGTTTTCAGGAATTTCTTGAAATGACTTGAGGAGAAACAAGCCATTTAAAAAAAAAAAAAAGTAAAGCAATAGATGGAAGCACTCGACAAAAACACATTCTTTTTCCAACTTTATTCACTAAAATCAAAGATTTTGGTTATGAAATAGAATAATATAGGTATCAAAGATGCAAAAAATTCCCTCCCTTCAAAATCACTTGTTTGAAGAATTGTTCACCTTCTTCACATAGAACGGCCCAACCACTAAGCGTAAAAGCATTCAGCGACTTATGTGCCCTTTTTGCAGAGCGGGTCACATAATAGATGGAGGACTGTGCGTGGCTCAGTGCTGTCCATTGACAGTAGGTTATATATAGCCCTGCTGAAGTCAATATTAACAAATTTTGGGTCATCACACTTTTACTTCCATTCATAAATGCTTTTCTTGCAAAACCTCCTAACCATAATAATACAAAACATGACTTTTCACACATTTTCTTAATCGAGTACAAGAAGTTCAATGCACATACTTGGGCACTCAGTAGCTTGTCTGTAATGCGCATGGAAGAGATTCGGCATTTTGTAACGGCCGTGTAAGAGCTGTCTCACATATATATTTGATCGACCTTTCAAATTGTGCATACCCTGTTGTACACACTCTTTCCAATGCGTAACAGCTGATGATAACTGCCTCTGACACTCTTGATATGGACAACGACCATACCTGGGGCCAATTTCATAGAGCTGTTAAGCACAAACATTTGCTTAGCATGAAAATGTCTTGCTTAATAGTAAAAACAGGTTACCAGCTAAAAGTCCATGTAATTTTCATGTTAAGCAAACAACAGCTGAATGCCAGTCAAGAGCAATATCCCACACATGGAAATCTGGTTGGTAATCCAGTTTTTATCAAGGAAGCATTTTCATGCTAAGCAAATTTTTGTGCTTAACTGAGCTTTATGAAATTGGCCCCTGGCTGGTAGACATCTATAGGCGCATTCCTGCACGTACTCAATCCATTCATGTTTGAACTATATTGTTCTTGAATGGGAGTGTAATGAATAGATGGGGCTTTTTCAAACAAAACTTTCATTCACACGAAAGGGGGGGGGGGGGGGGGCCTCCAAGTGCAATGAATAGGACCACTCTATTCAGTGTGGTGCCTATTTTTGGCTGTTCAGCCCCGTTCTTGGCATACCGGCACCCCATGAATAACAGCCGGATGCATGGGGTGAAACAACTCTAGCTGGTAATTAATGTCGCAGGTTTAGGACCAGCAGGAGTAGTGAAACTGTCTAATAGGTGTTATGAATGCTTTTCAAGCTGATTAGATTGGTACAATATGTACTTTGAAAACGAAACGACACGCAAGACTGAATAAGCCAGTTCGGTATTTCAACTGCGCATATGTGCACAATGACATTTTATCCCGAATGACCCGCGTGACCTAACGCGCGCGTGTGAACATGGCGTGACATTACGTCAACATTTTTATCCCGAATAACATTTGACCTTTAAGATACCGAACTGGCTTTTAATATTAAACTTTTGTTTATATGGACCGGTTCTTTTCAGGAGTCCTCGGTCACGTCAGTAACCTCCTGTCTCCCGAGGAGTTTCTCCTGTGTCTACCGAGCAAGGGCTCTCTCTCCTTCTTCCTCCCGTACCTGAGGCAGAGCTGCTGCCAGCAGAACGCGAAGATGCTGCATCAGAAGCTGATGAAGATGCTGCATGTAGCTACCTAAGATGCTGCATGTAGCTACCTAAGATGCTGCATGTAGCTACCTAAGATGCTGCATGTAGCTACCTAAGATGCTGCATGTAGCTACCTAAGATGCTGCATGTAGCTACCTAAGATGCTGCATGCAGCTACCTAAGATGCTGCATGTAGCTACCTAAGATGCTGCATGCAGCTACCTAAGATGCTGCATGCAGCTACCTAAGATGCTGCATGCAGCTACCTGAGATGCTGCATGTAGCTACCTGAGATGCTGCATGTAGCTACCTGAGATGCTGCATGCAGCTACCTAAGATGATGCATGCAGCTACCTAAGATGCTGCATGTAGCTACCTAAGATGCTGCATGTAGCTACCTAAGATGATGCAAGAGTGCATGTAGCTAGTACCTGGGGCCAATTTCATAGAGCTGCTTAAGCAAAAAATATTGCTTAAGCACAAAAAAACCTTGCTTAATAAAATTGGGTTACCAGCCAAAACCCCATGTGATTTTCATGATAAGCAAACAACAGCTAAATACCAGTCACAAGCAATATAAATCACATGGAGTTTTGGCTGGCAACATGATTTTATTAAGCAAGTTTTTTTTTGCGCTTAAGCTAATTTTTTGCTTAAGCAGCTTTATGAAATTGGCCCCTGGATAAGATGACAACTGATTAGGGCTGTTCATTTTCGAATTATTTAGTTTTCGAATAATTTAGTTTTCGAATAATTTAGTTTTCGAATAATTTAGTTTTCGAATAATTTAGTTTTTGAATAATTTAGTTTTCGAATAATTTAGTATTTGAATATTCGAAACTGGGTTTGACCGAATATTCGAATATTCGATACTCGCTGATCAAGTTTTACATACAGTGCATGACGCACAGGTAAAAAAAAACATTGCACGTAAAAGCACGCCGGTGTTTAAGTTATGGCGATTGGTATTATGGACCGTTCAAACGGCATTTTTTGGCATGCCCCTGTTGTATCAAATGTTTTACGGACGGGAACAATAAACCTCCGTCCACAAAAAGTTACGATTGACAAAAATGTGGCATTTGACACTGCTAAGCGCCGTAACTTTTCTATTCAAATAGCATCAGAGTCGTATCTGTACGTGCATATATCTTTTCGAATATCTATTTGCATTTTCCATATTGGCTCATTCGGAATTGACCAATCGCGATCGAATCGCATCAACGTAGCTTGTGAATTATTGTCCAATCACATCAATTTTAATTCCACGTGGAATGCGCAAAATCTGAGACAAACAAAACAATTTCCACACAAAATTCCTATTGGGTTGTCTGAGGGGCGTGGTTAACTCGTAAACGGCGATGGGTCAATTGTCTGGACTTTTGGACACCATTTATATTAGGGCATGCTCTTGTGTGGTTGTCTAAGTGGTGCCCACAACCAGTATGTTCACAATGGCTAAGAACGCCTGAAAGGCACCAGACTATTAAGAGCTGGAGATTACTACTGTACAGAAGCACTGATCTCTATATAAACTGGATAGCTCATTGGCCATTGTGTGCTGTTCAAGCAGCTGAAGCCAGTAACCGCCATATTACCACTCCCATTTTACCACTGATCTCTGTGTAAGGAGAACGAGATTGAAAGTAGACCCTGGGGATAAGGTTGTGAAACCTGTTGTTTTGGGAGTGGTAATATGGTGGATGGCGGCTTCAACTTGTACAGCCAATGCGCTATCCAGTTTACATAGAGATCAGTGTACAGAAGCGTATACCCCAAATCATGTGATACTGAGAAATTTGTTGAGAATTCAATCTTGAATTTGCATGGGCATTCAAAGAAATCGACATTCTGAACTAAATCAATTAAGGGCTTATTGGTCTAGATTTATTTTCAGCAGATGTTATTTCAGTTTCTTTTTAACCCTATAACCTCACCTAAAAAGCTACAAAATACTACTAGTAGTAAACTGTAGTATGCAGTACTCTTACTACACTGGCATATGAGAAATTGTGTAGTATTTTTGTACTATTGTGTACTTTACCCCAAATGAATGCATGAGATGTTGGGGTTAAAAGTATTTCAATTTACACGAGTATGTGGTGAGTTCATCTCAGTGTATTGTATACTACTTTCAGGTCTTTGGTAGTTTTAGTTTAAAGTAATAACTCATTTGATTTTTGGGTTTTTCGACAAAGTAATTTATCACAAATGTGCTAAGACATGCAAAATGACTTTAAACTACTTAAATAAGAATTGCAATAAAAATAGTATACTAAATTAACAATGCAGAATAGCGGATCTGTAACATTGGATTTTCATATTTTCCTTTCATAAAATTTACTTTTTCTCACCTTATTAAGCTGCTGCTATTGCTGTGTTCTTTCAGATTTCTTTGCTTGGTCAGCAGACACCATTTTTGTTTAAAACAGGAAATTGTGCGAATATAGAAACAACAGGTGCAATAATGGTTGTTATCATGAATGCTTAAAAATGCAAAGCATTGCGACAGAATGTTTGCATAGGTTTAACAATGGGCGGTCTAGATAGGGGGCTAAGATGGGAGGGTATTCCCTGAATACAAATTGTGATTATCCCCACCCCCAATTTTTTTATTTTATAACTTATTTTAGAAAGTGAAGTTTATTTAGATCTCGAAATATTTTTAATCTGGTTATTCAGAATTGGTTATACCTTGAAAAAGAATTTAGCCCGCTAAAATTTGGCGGGGTGGGACCAAGTGCACGTATTGAGCTCTTGTGATATGTTACTGTTTTAAACCAGGAGATCTCGCTGGCTAATCTGTGAAAGTAAAAAAAAATGATTTAGATTATTATACATGATAATTATAGGTGAATTCTTTGATTCCCATAATTATATATATCAGCCAGGCTGAACACATTGATATTTATTTGATGAAATCAAGCGACTAGCTGAAAACTTTAAACAAGATTTCTGGTGCTTTTAGACCTTTATTGTTGGAAATAATTAAGCTGAGATAATGTGTACTCGTCAACAAACATGTATTGCCTAACCATGGAATAAAATATTTTCAATCAGAGTGTGACATTTGGTTATAGTGGTGTTTATTACCGGGAATAAAAGAAAATCAAAAACTCTTGGCAGAGTTAAACATTCTAAGTATTTCTCAGATGGGGTTGCAATTAGCAGGGGTGATGTTTTGGGGAAATGTCTCTAAACGGGCTTTGGACAAGCATCTTGTACTTCGGGACTGATTCCTGTTTGTAGTTGGATGGACGTAGTACTTTTGATATGTCTAAGCAATGTAATAATTTTTTTTTTTTTTTTTAAAGCTATGTGCGTGCTAATATGGATTCCCCCTACTGACGGAACTATAAAAGAAAACTATTTTGGAACTATGAAAAAACTCTGCACTCTGCTTTTCATAAAATGGATTGTTTCATTATACTTGAGAAGATGGATATGCATGTACATGAATACTTAGGGAAATAGGAGCGTCCCGCTCCGAATTCAAGATTTTAAACGTATTAAATATGTAACCGTCGGTCGAATTTTTATGGAATGTCTCATTCTAAAGCTCATAACGCAGTATTCGAAGTTAGAATTATAGTGGAGGGACTGTACTGGGAACCTACTTTTACCAAACCACTGATCTGTCCCCATTTATCCCAAATTAGCACCGGTTGGCCTACAATCCCCATTTCTCATCTGAAACTCAAAATGGAAATTCCCACCCGGGGATGTGTGTTCAACGTCAAAAGAATCACTCGTTCGTGAAATCCCATCTTCACCTGTTTCTAACCAGTAAAGAAAATAAAATCGAATTTTGATCGATACCTGACCAAACCTTTTAGTTCATTCCATCATTGCACATCGCCAACAAAATATGGGATTCCCCTGATGACGACTCACTGAGCCGTTTTATTTATTATTATTATCATTATTTTGTTTTTATAGAATTGGTAGTTATTACTAGGGGTAACATAGTTGCGGCTTTGCGTCAACAGGTGTGAGCCAAATGAGCAGCGACATAGTTCATTGTGTTTTATACGCATGAAATAAAATATCGACAACATATATGTAGGCCCTATCGTCGGCTGATTGTGTATTTGTTTATTGACGGCAATCGACTGTTTGCGTGCGAGCAAATTTCAAAATTGATTTTGTGTAATGTTTATAATTATAGATTACCGAATTCATAAAACAAGCTGATAGATAATTTCATTGTATTTTCCCGATTTCGCAGAGGAAAGACTTGACATTGAAGTATAAAAATCTGCACGGCAGCCTTGCTCTATCTGTTGAGTATTTTCCGACAAGTACTTGCTTTATCTGGAGAAAATGTAAGTAGTTTGCAGAAGATGTGCACAGAATACGTGTTTGACCTTCCAGTGAAACTTCGCCGATGCACGGAGATGCGTTATAGCTGAAGTACATGTATATTAGTTGTTTTCGAAACTCCGAGTTGATATTGATTGATTACATTGTATATCTTTGGACATTAAAAACAATAATTTAAAATTGTCTATGTCAAGAAAAAGGCTGTCATTAAAGCTAAGATGTGTCTGACTCAATTTAAATCAAAACAAGAGGCAATAATAAAATCCAGACTAGGAATACTTCTGCAGGCCAAAATACTACTACTAATAAATAAAAACTGTAACTAACAGTTTTCCTTTTTCGTAACTTTCAGGGCATCTAACACATGGGGCCTATCCGTTGGACATTTCAAACTACCGTTGATTATGAACGAACCGGGTAACATCGTTCAAGTTACTGCAGACTACAAGAGAGCGGTGCTTGAATATTACTTAAAGAGGAAACACAATCGATATGACCGCTACGCCATTCTCAACCTCCTTGGTGTGCTGGCTTTTGCGCAGGGCAACAATGATGACGCGCTGAGGCGCTTCGATTTCATCCTCTCGAGAGATGAAGACCCGGGCAACCTGAACGCTCTAGCCAACCGAGACCATGTGAGAGAGAAGATTCATCCCGCAGTGACGTATGTGACATCTAGAGACAGGGTTAACTTGTCAACCAGGAATGGAAGGATTAGACAGGCGAGATGTTACGCAGAGCAAGCCTACGCTTTGCTCCACGAGCTCTACGGGAATACCAAGCACGAGCAACACGAATTGATACTTCGCCTGTACAAAAAAGCCATGGAGCTGGCTAGCGACTTGGTAGATCACATCGAGAAAGATAACTGGCAGTTCGGCATTGGGCTTAGCAGTTTTAGGATTCTGGCAATAATGGTTAACAAGCGAAAGTACAAAGAGGTGGGACAGGCTTTACACGATGCAGCAAGGAGCTTCGGGGCCATAGTGGACAGCCAAAGAGCAGACGAAGCACTCAGAAGCAAAGCATGGATACACGTAGCGCTCACCTTCCAAAAAGCATCAAAACTTTTCAAAATTAGACCAAGAAACATTCCCGGGAACTTGGTCGAGTACACCACCAATCCCGAGGCGTGTCTGCGTAAAGCTCTCGATATATCTCCGGATGATCACATGACAGCCCGCATCTTCGTTCACCTTGCCGAGTTTCGTAAACGAGCTGGTGATTTCGATGAAGCCATGGAGTTGCTAGCAAAGTCCATTCGTCTCGACAGCTCCAAGTTCAACTTCAATGCTTACTCTAGAAGAGCAGCTCTGAGCGTCGAAAAATATAAACAAAGCCGGGTGAATTTCGATCTCGTAGAGCAAGCTAAGAGCGACTTGGAGTACATCTTGCAGTACCACGTTTCACCGTGGGATTTCGAAACGATGGCTGAAGTGTACTATCACCTGGCGGTAAGAACCATCGGAGAAAAGTCCAAGAAATACACAGAGAAGGCACTTCAGACCTGCAAGAAATGTGAGAAATGTCAGGATGGCGCGAATAGGTCCGGGCTCCACCGAGTACGCGGGCAAGTTCTCTGCTTCAAGGGCCTCCACCAGCAAGCCTTGGAGTCGTTTCAGCTGGGCGTTGAATGCGAGAAGGAATCCGGTTGGAAAAGCGGCAACAAAGCCTTACTCACTCAGGAGAGGGGGCATATATCCCATGAGCTACCAGGTGCGGCAGAACACTTTTGAAGGGGGGGGGGGGGGGGGGGGGGGGCGCAGTGCCGGCCGGCTGCTGTCTTTTTCTATGTTTTTCTTGTGCGGAATTGCCAAAAGTGTGTGTGTGTGAGTTTGTATATGCCGGCAATCGTGGACCTAGGACAAAAGAATTCGGACGTAGACAAAGGGGTCCACGTTTGACCTAACGTCCACGATTGAAAATCGTGTACAAAACCAATGGGAGGCCTTCCGAAAAAGTTAGAGTATAAACAAAAGAGGAACAATGGGAGGTCCACGATTGCACCCGTTTACATGACTGTGTGTGTGTGTGGGGGTGGCAGCCTGGTTTTGAATTGTACTCAAGGTGCAAATTGTTTATTGTGACCAGTGAATTTTTTTTATCTGAACAAAAGCAGCCTGGCAGGGGGTTGGCAGGTGGTGGGGAGGGGTGGTCGGACTTCAATTATTGTTTTGTTTGGGTTTGTATATATCCATCCTGAAGTTTTCATTTTTTTCCAAATTTAAAAGAATCAAATATTAGGTGCATACAGACTCGGCAACAAGATACGCCGTGTATACGCATATAGCTTGATTCACCATTCGGTTACAGCATGGAGGAAGGATACAGCTAGCAGTTGCGATAATCATGGATTCAAACTATTGGTCAGCCATGATTCTCTGTATATAAAAATTCCAGAGTGGAATATGACGCAAATTTCTTCAAAAGAAATATTTGTTGGCGGTAAAAACTGTAATGGTTACGATTTAAAAAATATATTTGCTTTTGTTTAAGCCTGTAGCAGGCTAATTACTGTTTGTGCCATTTATAGAAAGGCGTAATTAAAAGTGTGTGGGAAAAAACCCACGAGGACCGTCGTTGAGGACCGTCGTTGAGGACCGTCGTTGAGGACCGTCGTTGAGGACCGTCGTTGAGGACCGTCGTTGAGGACCGTCGTTGAGGACCGTCGTTGAGGACCGTCGTTGAGGACCGTCGTTGAGGACCGTCGTTGAGGACCGTCGTTGAGGACCGTCGTTGAGGACCGTCGTTGAGGACCGTCGTTGAGGACCGTCATATACGGACATGCAAATCTATGTACAGTTTATTACATTCAAGACTTCATTTCCAGGCGCCATGGTAGAGGCGTGGCGAGTAATGGGGTGGGGGGGGGGGGGGGCGATATAAGTATTTGGCCTCGTCCCAAGCTGATTTGATTAATGAATTTAAGCAACCTTGTCTTAACCATTCTCTAAAATGAAACTTTGGTAGAATAATAAACTATAATGTCTACATGAATTATTAATTTGACTTTGCTACACAAAGAAAACAACAGACAAAACTCACGCAGATCCAAGTTGGAAAAACATAGATTTATTAACTGACAAGAAGGCAGACCTAATTATATTAATTTAATGTGTGGACAAACAAGAGGTTCAACTGGAGGAAAAAAAAGCTCAGACCATTTAAGCATATGTTTTTGCTTTGAAAATTCCCAGAACTTGAAATAAAATGGAAATCATGAACCGTTTCCTCTTTCGAATCAAAATGTGTCAAAAAGTGATCCACTTTTCATCTGATATATTTTTTTTTAACGACCAAGCACTCCGTTAACAAAGAAAAACCCAAAATAGAAGACTGCCGTGATGTACAACTGTTTCCCAGTTTGACAACCTTACAGGGAAGTGTAATTACTTGTAAAATAACTTAAGGTTCCAAGATTTTAAAGACATAAAATTCAGCACGGTTCATGGATTGGCTATTTAACCGAACAAATGATGCTGCCTGGTCAATGAAGCAAGTCTCCGATAGTCTTGCAGACCACCTGTCTATTAGGGCCACTTTCCTTTGATCCTTTATTGGTTGGCCACTTTAAGTATCAAGTACTTTTAAACCAGATAAGGAGAGGTGGGGTGAGGCGGGGTGAGGCAGGGCGAGGGGAGGGGTCCTTGAAGATGTTTCGGGACAATCACTTGGTCTTTTCCTTTTTCCTGGAGGATTTCTTCTCTTTAGCAGGTGCAATCTCCTTAGTCTCTTGCTCTGCGTCGTCGCGGGGCTTCTTCCATTGTATCGGGCTGCGTCGGTAGATCGGCCATGGTGGTAGCGTCAACTAGACAACCAAAAAAATGACACACACAGGTAGCTTTGATGAATTCAAGTGGGAGATATTTTGTCGGATAGCTTAGAGGTAGTATTAGTATACAACTTTTGCTTTTGCTGTAATTTTCAGAAATGAATGGATTTGGGGTCAGTATTTTTTAGCAAATACTGTACCACTGACCTGTTTAAAGTTGTGTGTACATATATGCGATACCCTGCACGATATGGGGGAAAAGGGTACCCCCCTTTTATCCCTATACCCTAAGCACACTCCAGATTATTGTTATCTAACACATCCCCCTAGATTTCTGAATAGAATTCCTGAGATTCCGGGAACACAATGACCAACACAAAAGAGGGGGGGGGGGTCCCTTTTCCCCCATATCGTGCTTCATATTATATATGCTGCGCTGGGAAAACAAAGAGAATAAAAATGCTGTTCTTGTAGTCTGGTTTCCTGAGCCTACTTCAGACAAAAAATTGCAATTTATAGACTTTGAGGAATTATCAAGTCGGGGAACTAGACTATTTCCAACAATGGCCGACCGACAATCGCTGGAAATTGATACAAAAATTCCAAACCAGGTGCCATGATTTCACAGGATGCTTGGGACTATTATTTACTTACAGTCAAGCAAGGTATTTCATAGTAATTGAGTAGTTTTGTTTTGTTCATGTTTCCAAATGTTGCATATTACCTTTCAGAAAAAACAAAACAGTAACTTCTATAAGTTCAATTTGATAACTGAAGATGTACAGATGTATATATGGAACTCAACAGACAGGCTGTATTCTAACTTTCCCCACCATCAGCTTCTATCAACCGTTAGAGAGGAACTACCCCTTCCCCTCAAAGCTCTAAACTCCGGACTGGTACATTTGCGTACTCCATACTTACAATGCAGGACAGGATGAACCCAGCACCTAGAATGTAGATTGTCTGCACAAACTGCTCACAGACATAGCCCCATATGAACCCAACAACCTGAACCAAGATAAAACAGACAACTGTCATCCACCTAAAAAATGAACGGAAGCTTTATTCATCATTGTGCACTGTTAAGCAGTGTTGTAGTCAAGACCATCACAAGACCACACAAGACCCTGCAAGACCAGCACAAGACCACACAAGACCCTGCAAGACCAGCACAAGACAAGCACAAGACCAACAGTCTTAATCTAAGTCTTAAGCTATTCAAATGAACTGTAACAAAAGCATTCCTTTGTCATGGTTTATGCCTGTTACTTGTGCCTGTTACAAGCTGGTCTTGTGAATGGTCTTGTGCATGGTCTTGTGCCTGGTCTTGAAATGGTCTCAACTACAACACTGCTGTTAAATGGTTGCCATTAGGTAATAGAAGGCACACACAGTAAAGCGTATTAACCCTAACCTGCCTGAATCCATCAACATCCATACCCCTGTTTTGGAGGATTTCAGTGGATTCAGGATACCTCCATATTGAAAACTGGGGGATTTTGATGGATTGAGGATTGCAGATTCCCAATATTTCCCATCTGAAACTCGAAATAAAAAATCCCACGCGGGCGAGTGTTTACACATCAAAAGAATCACTCGTTTGTGAAATCCCGTCTTCTTCAATCTGTTTACAATCAATACAAAAATTGAATATTAAAAAGACCCCTGACAAAAGGTTTAGGACACCCCATCATTGCACATCGCTAAGAAAATATGGGATTCCCCTGATGACAACATATGTAGGCCCTATAGTTGTTGCGAGGCGTAACGTTCAATAACATGTATGTTTCGGTTTTGTGTCAACAGGTGTTTATAGATGTATGGATTACCGAACTCATTAAACAATGTGATACGTGTACTATAGATGATTTCATTGCATTTCCTCGACTTCGCAGAGGAAACACGAAAGACTTGTGACACATTGGAATATAAAAACATACGGCAGCCTTGCTCTGTTTGGTATTTTCCGACAAATCTGGCTCCATTTAGAGAAAATGTAAGTATAGCCTAGTTTGCAGAAGTTTTGCAGGTACAGAATACTTGTTTGACCTTCCAGTGAAATGGCGATGTATGAAGATGCGGTAAAGAAGTACATCTATACAGGGTGGTCCAAAAAAAAAACCCGGAACGGCATACTTTCGCAACCTTTAGAGTCCAACCACCTGTACCGATGGATGGAGAATCTTTCTAGAAGAAAAATGGTACCAAGATCTCCCGATTCGGTCCAGTAGTTTTAGCTGCAGAGCTTATTTTGTGAAGCAAAGTCGGGGGTCAGTGTTGGTCCCGAGATGCTATCATCATCCTCTTTTTCTGCATGGAACAAATGGCCAAGTGACCCGACCTTGCTTCACAAAATTGGCTCTGGAGCAAAAACTACTGGACCGAATCGGGAGGTCTTAGTATCATTTTTCTTCTAGAAAGATTCTCCATCCAGCGGTACAGCTGATGGTTGGACTCTAAAGGTAGCGGAAGTATGCCGTTCCGGTTTTTTTGACCACCCTGTATAGCCGAAATACATGTATACTGTTGGTAGTTATTGCTTTCCAAACTGCGATTTGATTGATTGATTGATTAATGGATTGATTCTATTTTATTTTATTTTATATTTTAGGCCATTTGAAACAAGTTAAAAGTGTCCATGTAAAGAAAAAGGCTGTCATCAAAGACGAGTATGACAACTGAAATTAAAACCAAGGGGCAAGAATAAAATCAAGACAAGGGAAACTTTTTTCAAGCCAAAATACCAAAACATTTTGTAAAACATAATACATATAATAGTTTGATATCAAAACTTTAAGCCGTAACTGCAATACGTACTGTATCTAACAGTTCTCCTTTTAATTCTGTATCTTTCAGGGCATCTAACACAGCTAAGGCCCTACCACCCGTTGGACATTTCAAACTACCGTTGATTATAAACAAAGGTAAAATCGTTCAAGTTACTGCAGATTACAAGCGAGCGGTGCTTGAATATTACTTACAGAAGAAACACAGTCGATATGACCGCTACGCCATTCTCAACCTCCTTGGTGTGCTGGCTTTTGCGCAGGGCAACGGAAAAGACGCGCTGATGCATTTTAATTGCATCCTCTCAGAGGATGAAGATCCGGTAAACCTGAACGCTCTGGCTAACCGAAACTACGTGAGAAAAGAGCTTCCTGATGAAGTGAGGTATGTGACATCTATAGACAGGATTGACTTGTCAACCAAGGGTGGAAGGATGAGGCAGGCGAGATGCTACGCAGAGCAAGCCTACGCTTTACTCCACGAGCTCTACGGAAATAAGCAAGAAGGATACGACATGGCACTCCGCCTGTACAAGAAAGCAATGGAGCTGGCTAGCGACTTGGTAGATCACATCGAGAAAGAGAATTGGCAGTTCGGTATTGGGCTTACCAGTTATAAGATTCTGGCAATAATGGTTAACAAGCGAAAGCATGAAGAGGTGAAACAGGCTTTACACGATGCAGCAAGGAGCTTCGGGGCCATAGTGGACAGCCAAAGAGCAGACGAAGCACTCAAAAGCAAATCATGGATGCACATAGCGCTCACCTTCAAAAAAGCATCCAGACTTTTCCCAATTGAACCAAGAAACATTCCCAGGAACTTGGTCCAGTACATCACCAAACCCGAGGCGTGTCTGGGTAAAGCTCGGGATATATCTCCGGATGATCACATGACAGCTCGCATCCTAGTTCACCTTGCCGAGTTTCGTAAACGACCTGGCAAGTTCGATGAAGCCATTCAGATGCTAGCAGAGTCCATTGAACTCGACAGCTCCATGTTCAACTTCAATGCTTACTCCAGAAGAGCAGCTCTGAGCGTCGAAAAATATAGACAAAGCCAGAAGAACTTCGATCTCATCAAGCAAGCTCAGATCGACTTGGAGTACATCTTGCAGTACCACGTTTCACCCTGGGATTTCGAGACGATGGCTGAAGTGTACTATTACTTGGCGATAAGTAAGCCTACCACCGAAGAGTCTAGGAAATACATCAAGAAAGCCCTTGAGAACTGTGATAAATGTAAAAACTGTCAGGACGGCGCGAAAAGGTCCGGGCTCTACCGAGTACGCGGGCAAATTCTCTGCTTCAAGGGCCTCCACCAGCAAGCATTGGAGTCCTTCCAGCTGGGCGTTACACGCGAGGAGGAATCCGGCTGGAAAAGCGGCAACAGGGCCTTACTCACCGAAGAGACGAAGCACATAGCCAGATAGCCTCTGAGCTACACGACTTTGCTCTGGATTCCGAATGACCATATCTTAATTAGACATCAAGAACTTGAGACAAGACACTTGGGCGTAATTAGAAACACAGCAGAACAGAATTCCATCTTCACAATATTGATCCAATTCTATACTATAACCGGATGATAGTCCTAAAAGTGGCCTTCTTATTTTTACTTTGGAAGTGACTGTTGGAGCGCAGCATGCAGTCATTACGTGAAATTACGCGAATGGACAAGAGTGAACAGTCACAGCTTCTATGATCTAATGTCATGCGTTGCATGCTGCAGGTTGGTCGGTTTTCTTCTTAAATCTCCAACATCTAAAATGTACACGTACAAGGACGTCAACACTCTAAACTCGCCGTCCTTTTCAACCTTTTTTTAGAAAGCGGGTAATTTGTTCGTGAAGTAGGCCCTAGGCCCTATATTAATTCGGGAAATACCGGTATGGTGTGGGAAGATAAGGTTCTAGACCATTTGGGGGCCGGGGGGGGGGGGGGGGGGGGGGGGAGTGGTGGTGAGACAATTTTTGTGTTGTGTTCGTTTTTGCTACGCCCCACCCTTGTAGAGCTAAGCCAGGGCAGTCTTCGGCTTCAGCTTTAGTCTTCGACTTCTGAGTAACTGAAGGGTGCAACACAGGGGTGCAAATCTACACCTTTCAAGTTCAACTCACAAAATTAATTTTACACAAAAATTGATAAATCCTTGTAGACCTATAAATGACAAAGAATTGCATTGAAAACTAAGGTGACTTTTTGAAATGTAATAACTGGTATTAGTAAATTGAGGAAAATACAGTAAATATTTAATAGCTTCATTTACGACAAAGGTCTTATCACATTTTGCACCAAAACGACTCGCAAAACACTATGTAGCACCGCAGCATCTGACCAATCAGAACTGAGGAAATTTGTGTTCACAAAAGTCATGGTAAATTGCAGTGTTTTGTAAAAAAACAACAATTTTTTGACTAATATACTCAAGTATTCCAATTCCACAATAAATATTAGCTTTTTGCAAACATAGGTAAAGATTTTCATTACATCCAGGGGCGGATCCGGGGGGCGTACGCCCCCCCCTTTTTCCTTCAGGAAAAAATACAAGACAGAAAGGGAGG
>JAZGUH010001211.1:0-79302 GCA_037893225.1 Hippasteria phrygiana
TTATTAAAAAAGTAAACAGAGAATAGATCCATCTTTTTCTTCAAATCTGCAAGTCAGGATAATCATTGTCTGACAGACGGACACAAAATAATGTTGTCTTGTGTGTTTTCCTTTCCAGGAGGAAGTGTGTCCTTCCGAATCCCGAGAGCAAAGGTGATGTTGTATACCTTCCATGCGATCTGTTGCGTGTTTAAACCGAGTTGGTGGACCGTACTCTCGGCTAACACCATCTTTAAAATCAAGGCGGCGGTCATCTTAACCCTGCGTGCAGCACCCCCCCCCCCCCCCCCCCCCCCCCCCCCCCCCCCCCCCCCCCCCCCCCCCCCCCCCCCAATGACTCGGGCGCACAGGTGCTGCTCCAGGAGGAACTTTCTAAAAGCAGGGACATGAAACAGTCACAGACATAGGCTTTTTGTGGGTTAAAAGCAGCTGTTGTTGACCGTCTGTCCTGGGCTAGCAGTAGAACGATTGATAGTTTCCTTTATGATAGCCGACTACGCCGCCAACTCAAATGACCGTGGTTTGTTTACAATGAATGGGGTTTGTACACAAACCAATGGGGCTTTGCTATTGGCCCTTTTTTCTTCTGGTCGGTTTGGCTGGTTAGTAATTTTCGACATTAAAGGTGACTAGAGGCCCTCAGACCAGGGGGTTCGATTAAGGATTACATGAAGTTTGAGCGGAATTGGCCCAAAGGTGTTTACGTAAATAAAAATACAAAAACGTGCCTCACCAAACAGGCACTTGGCTGCACGCTGGGTTAAAAATAAGATATAAAATAAATCATTAATACACGATAATATTTAAGATCAGTGTAATATAGCTTTCACTTTATCAAATCTTTCTTCACCGTACCTAACCAATAGAGGAATCCCACAACGACGAGTTTAGCGCCGATCTGCGCACTTCCGCGTTTGAAAACGAGGATCTCAATGTCACAGTGAACAAACTTTATGCTGATCGTGCGCCTGCGCTTCCTTTTATGGCCTGATTAATCCATGCATGAATGAATGTGCTGAAAAGCGTTGTTTTGTTTGCCACTGACATTCTCGCTTTCAATCCGGATGTGCGCAGAGGGGCTAATGTGAAATTCCTCTATTGGATGGAGAGAAGTTCCAGTGCATGCACGATGAACACGATAAAATTACGACAGAAATGCTGGGTAAAGGTGCATGATATTGCTTTGGTAATTATCAAAAATCAATTGATAATTGCAATCTAAAAGCTATAGGCCTACTGTCGATGAAGATGGTGCCAGTACAAGTTCTTCTAAGAAATATCTTCGTCTGAAATACTGTCATCTTTGAGAAAATTGTGTCTGAAGACCTCAAAAATGCTGTGGCTTATTTGGATTTCAACGATCGAAATGAACTGATGTTAACATGCATAAAATTACTGTATAAAAGCGGTTTGTCACTACAATATGTTCTCATGACTCAGTTGACGGATTGAAGTTCCACAGGTTTGTTTCACCGCACACATTAAACTGGAACTATTATGCTGTTAGCTCTGCTAATGCTATGATACCTCTAATCAAATTTGTTTTCATTGCTTATGCATATGAAGTTTAATTTTAAGTTGTAGTGACAATTCATTCATTGATCTGATTTGGTGTTTTTGTGCTTTTGTCTCACTATAATGTCAGACGGTCATCAGGCCGGAGTGAATGTTAACCAGTGTACTGAGACTGATGATGACGTCATAGCGTGGACTGACATTGTACCGCAGAATGGATACTTCTTTTCCAGAGTTTCGCCTAATACCTATGACATATACATAGAAGAAAACTCAACTTTCCTGTATCTTACCATTAACAACGGAACTCTGAAGTTCTCAACCACGGGCAGTAAGTCAATCGCTATCGCCGACAACAAACAACCCGCCTGGGCGAGGACTGTGGCGAAGTAACTTTGAATGGCCCTGGCGAATCAAAATAAAGTGCTACTCCAAAGGCCAGGGCTGTAGTCGAGTCCATCACAAGTCTCTGCAAGTCCCTGAAAGTCCATCACAAGTCCTCCAGTCCTAATTCCAATCACAAGCTATTCAAATGAGTTTTGACAAAAGCATTCCTTTGTCATTGTTCATCCAGTTACTTGTTACCGGCTTCATGAAAGGACTTCTGTCTGGACTCGCGAAAGGACTTGTGAATGGACTTGGACTCGACTACAGCTCTGCCAAAGACTGATCTATTAAGCCACGCCCTTTGACGCATTGACCAATCACAGCCGCCGCTATGGTTCGGCAAAAGTTCGACATGCGTGTCATTCCGTCAATGGGCCGGCCTATATTGATTGGCAAATAGATAAGGGCGTAGATTCGAGTCTGTTGGAGGGTGGGGGGGGGGGGGGGGGGGGGGGGTGATGAAATCATGAAATTCCCGAAACCCACCGACCGCGGAAATTTCGAAAAGCGGATAGGAAAGGTTTTTTTATGACACGTACATACCCGCATTTTAACCTTCTTCACGTCAATTCTACTTGGAATTTTATTTGAAATTTACATTTCCGTATTGGCCCCTGTCTCTCTTTTTATTTCCCTTTCCATCTTTTTATTTCCCTTTTCATCTTTTTAATACAGTTATAGGGGATGATCCTATGTTCCACCCCCGTAAATTATCCGCAAACTAAACGTAGCCGGATTTTTTCGTTGCTGTCTGAATCAAACAAGAAGAAAAATAGCAATATTTTATAACAATTTAGATTGTCTAGAATACTCTAAAAGGAATCATTTTAATACACATGTTTACACGCAGGTGCGTTCTACAAATACAACTATGATAGCTCGACCAGCCCGAGCGATGGCCCCGTGGTAATATACTCGCTGCAGCCCAACAGTCCGCCAGTTATACAGTCGACAACCCCGGCAGCTGAATCCGCAAAGTTACCCGCAGATCCCAAGCTCGATTTGCTGGTGAGCATTAACTTAGTTTTGAAAGTCATTTTACCAAATTGTTTCAATCGTGTTGTTTTTTAATGAAGTCTGTTTCTATTATTTTGTATGTAATCGGGGAGCAATGTCAATTTGAAAGAAATTAGCAACAATAATTGTTTTTTGTTTGAATAGTTCAATAGACCGATCCAATGAGCCCCCGCCATTTGACGAATTGTCTAATCATAGCCCCGCGAGTAACACGTCTGTCAAGAATGTCGGACCATAGTCACGGCTGTGATTGGTTGATACGTCAATGGGCGGGGCTTAATAGATAAAAAACAAACCAAACTATACTTTCTCAGCATTTAATCTTGTGCTTTCTGTAGAATCTTCCACCGAACTTGAGGAAACCAGGCATCGACCTTCCTATTAACCCGCGTTTTTGGTTTCAAAGGGGCGTTGCCAAAGGGTTTACTCTTCAAAGCGTTGAACAAGGAGGTTAGCCCCTTTTGCTTCTCTTTTTACTGGGAGGGTTGAAGGGGCGGTACCGTGGAAACGAAGGAGGGCGATAGCAAATGCGCTCATGTGCATCATCTCATGTGCTTGAAATATTAGATAGATACCTCCTACGCACGGAATCGGACGAGTGGTTTACACACATGTATTGGTTTGTTGTCTGATTTCTTTTGGTTGTTTTTACACAAGCTGGGTTAGAAAGATGAAGATTTGGGTTCCGCGTAGGTCATGCAAGGAAGAACTTGAAGTAAACAAACTCAATATACTCTGCAAAAAAGTTTGATTTCAGTGTATAGGCCTATCAAGGGCCATTTCAACGGCATGATTTATATCAAATGATTCTTGTCCTTAATGGCCCATCATGCCTTAGCACCCCCGGACTCGTTCATGGTCTAAGTTTGTCGGCCGACAACAGAAGCAACACACTCTGGAACTCTTCAGCATGATCTCGCAATATTCATTTTGTTTTCATTTTTTAGGTTGGTACTTGACCAAGAGTAGTTCAGGAAGTGATGCTGTGTTGTCTCACGGCGTTCCCTCAGTGCCGCTTCAAATAAACCCAACAGGTGGTAGGGCCATGGAGGGAGATGGTAGCGCCATGGAGGAAGGACTTTGTGTTCCTTCCTCCGTGGTATAGGACTTAAGGTAAAAGCACATTGAAAAGCCGTGTAGTCACATTGTTACGGTGTCTCACTCGTCCGGTGCTTCGAAACTTTACCAAAATTGCCCCTCTTCACCAATCAGTATAAATGGGTATGGATCAGATTGTGTGGATCTCTAACTTCCGCGTAACTGATCTCATGGTCTGGGGTGCGTTTTGGCGATCATAACCGAAAACTGGTTCTGTTGTTTCTCTTTGGTTAATCATTTTGGGTATTTGAGTATTTCATTGTGATGTGTGATTCTGGCTTGGTTTAAAATTCCCAAAGAAATTCATTGAGGAGAAACAACTCAACCAATTCTTTGTTATAACTGTTTGTGGCCGCCAAAAGGCAGCCTTGATGACCTGGGGTAATTATTTTGAAGCGCCCGGCTTGGAACATTTGCATAAAGCTGTATAATTAGCATGACAATAGAATTATAATGTAACTAGGGCGACACAGCGCATATTCACGATATAGGACTGACAATTGGCTATTAGGTGGGTAGGGGATGATTAGGGATTATAATAGTGTACATGTCTCCAAAAGGTCAAACGTATCTTTTCTAAAACGAGGAATTTGGGGGGGGGGGGGGGGGGTTTAATAGGATTCCATAACTTTCAATGTTGCAGATAAGTGCTTAGAATAGTTTTGTCTATGGGAATTTCTCCCAAATGTAGCACTCTTTAAAAAGAAGTTTGAAGAAATTGCTTTTGGTAGTTTATTGGTGAGCTCTGAATATTTCGTGGAGTGGTATAAATCTTACCATTCTTGCAAGCAATCTTTCGCAGTTTGTTTATGTAAACAAGGTTAATTGAATTATATTAGGTATCTCTCTACACTTTTTGTGGACGTTAACTTTTTGTGGACGTAGGTTTATTGTTTCTGTCCGTAAAAACCTTCACACATATAAAATAATTACTGCAAAAACGCAATGATATGGATACAACAGGCGCATACAATTAAAAGGTCAATCGGGCAGTCTACAATATCGATCGCCGCACGTAAAACACTGGCGTGCTACTTTGCGTGCAACTTTTTACCGGCGCGGCAAACAGTTGCAGCTGTTGCATAAAAAACTTGATCGGCGAGTATCGAATATTCGGTGAAACCCAGTTTCAAATAATCGAATACTAAATGAATCGAAAATGAACAGCCCTAATTGAAAAGCTGTAAATGCGAAATTCTGCCGACTTACTATTGTTGTTGTAAACTTTGTGTTTGTGTGGTGAATTAGCTACTGTGACACAAATAAGCAAAATAAACACAGAACCAGCAAGTTACTGCTTATCCTTATCCAAATTTGTTTACAGAACACATCAAATTATTCAGATACAATCACTGTTTACATTCTTTGTTTTGTACAAATATTGCTTTAGTATTAAATTTGTTTTTAAAACCCATTTTACGCAGAGATCTTTATTGAATTTAGCTGATGTTTGTATGTACTGGAGTTGAATTTTATTGCCATTCGTTTTGGCAGAACTTCTGCATACATGTACAGTCAGTATGCATATGTATAGATGGGTGCAGTTTGACTGATATCATACGTTGTATTCAACCTCAAACATATCTAATATGATGGCTCTTTGGATTTTGAAGTAAAAGGAACACCCCATAGGTGTTCATATGGGAACATTCTATTGTTTCAAGCTTTTATCAATGCTTGCACAATGCGGACAAATAGATTTTTCAAAAACCCTACCCAATATTTCCATGTTCAGCAATATCTCACTATTTCATTAATTTCAAACTTCAAAGACATAACCCCTCCTACCCCCAAAAAAATGACTGTGCCTTCACGTGTTACAAATTTTATTTTAAAAATACATATGTACAACTCCTCCTTCTTGAATAAAAGAAACAAAATCACCTTTCCCATAACAAATTATTGATTAAATTTCGCCATGTGTAACTCTGTCTTGAAGGCGCTGTGCAATGGCACCATCAAACTCAAAAGCCTGCCAAAAAGAAAATGGACAAAATTTACACTCTTGATTATACATCTTGCTGATTGTTTAACCGAGAGAAATTTGTAAAACTATTGAAAAATAATACACGGTTTTGTTATATTTGTTGAATAATGGCAATCAATTTTTTGAAACGGATAACAGTGGACTGGCATACATGTATTTTTCTCTGTAGCCTAGTCTGTACCAATGGTAGCCTTGCCCAACTTAAGACAGGGCGGATTTTTATCCGATAGGATGACTAAAAGTGCACACAAACTATAGAACAAATATAGAACACGATCTATCTATGCACACATATCCCGCCTGCTGGCATGCACCCTTTTTCCAATTAAACTTTTGAAACTTACTTTATCAGTTACTTTTCTTCCATCAATTTTTCGACTAATGCTAGCAAATCAGCAATTCAATTTGAAAATTGATTTATCAGGATAATACACTCAAAACCCACAGGCTCAGCTGTACAATCATGGCCACACCGGTTTTTGGTGTCCATGTTATGAACAACATTTAGAAAAACAATGATGTAAACATTATTTGAGATTACACACGAATTGGTCATCCAGCTTTATGCCAACTTGGAATAAAAAAGTGCTCTGAGTGTGGCAAATCCTAATTTTTTAAAGAGCTATTCAGCATTGCTCTGTCATTCATAATGGTGTCGTTCAAAAAAACGAATTTCATGTCCGTTTTAACTTACATGACTAATAAAATATGAATTTAATTCATAATGGTGTAACAACAATTGTACCCATGATTGTGGCTGTGCACAGCTTTAATTTTGGCCATGATGAGTAATGCACTCACCCTTGAGTAGTATTTCTGAGCGAGGTCTTTATCCTTCTTGACTCCGTGGCCGAGATGCAGGCAACGAGCATAGTAGAAGCACCCCAGGGCGATTCCCTTGGCCAAGAAGACCGGAAGACAATCGGTCTCCTTGGACAACTCCTCCATGTTATTTAACTGGGACACTCTGGGAAAATGAGAGAAAAGAAACACTGAAGATGTAGAGTAGAGAGGGACCGGTTTTTCAAAGCCGCTCAGTATTTACACGCTAAGCAAAAATGTACCTTGCTGCAAGCTCTGCAGCCTTGGTGTACAGTTTCTTTGCATAGTAGTGGGCTACTAGGTTGCCCATGGCGTACACGTTAGCCCTCTCTGATGCTTCTTTAAGACACTCGAAGGCGGAGTCTGCGTTCTTCTGGCATCCCTGTCCCGTCTCGTACATGACTCCTAATGCACCTGTACAAAACCGAATCCAACATGAATGTAGCTTACAGCGTGGATCATCTGTAAGGATTTCAGGCCTTTACTAGGAAAAATCTTTGACTACAGCGTACCTCTAAAAGTTAAACTCAGTTTCTTGGGCACAGGTTTCTTTAGGTTTGCAAGCTACAATGTAATATGTCATTTGTAGGAATCCTTGGTTTCAGTATGAGAAACAATTAATGACAACAACAGTACAAAGGTGATTTAGCTTCTGTCAGGAAAAATATAAAACAATAATATTATTCAAGCAGCTGTGTGTTAATAGGAGACCCCAACCAATGTAATATAACAAAAACACCCGTTTTATGATGTAAAAAATAAATACATTTTTAAGCAATGTACCTCCCAACTTCTAATGAAAGCTGTAACATACTAAAGTACATCAGAATGAAACTAGAATCTAAACAAAACAAAAACAAAAAAACAACCCCCCTCCCCCCACCCCCCACAAAAAAAGCACACAACAAATGTGTCAAGAAACTATTTTAAGCAAACTTGATATATTGATGGTTTACCCTGTGATTCCAGACTTCCATTCCCGGTTGCCTCCGAGTGCCAGAAAAAAGCCTGAGAAACCAAACGTGTAAACAAATAACAGAAACAGTTTATGCAAACCATTGAGAGTTGAATTTAGCGGGTTTTTGTCATTTAAATTTTTGTGAGTTTAAATTGAAAGCATCGCCACATCACAACCAGTATTATCAACCCCACCCCCTCCTCTTTTCAAAATATTTTTGATTGGTAGTTTTGTTGCACTGAGCAGCTCCGTGGAATTAGGCCTTGGATAATATCGGTACCTTCTTTAAGTCCAGACTGCAGTCTCTGGAGTAGTACATCCCAAGGACCGTCTGAGCTATGACGCTTGCCTGCGGGTGACCATCGTCTGCTGCCAGCAGCCACCATTTCTCGGCCTCGCTGTCTGACTGTTTGACCCCATAGCCTTCAAAGTAGGCACGGCCGACGTTGTACCGGGCAAACGGGACGAGGTGCTTGGCTCGTTTGCTTTCGGAGCTAGCTATCGTCATCATGTGGGAAAACCCTGTTTTCTGCATTGTAGACAGCGGTAAAGCACCATTTGAATTACAAATTTTTTTAGACATTTTCAAAACTCAGAACATTCAAATTCCCTTTGGAATGCTCCCGTTGGGAAAACTGTGCACAAATCACTGGGAAAAATCGACTCGCTGGTGCAACTGTTCGGTGGTACACTGTATTGTAAATCACCACTTTGGACACGGATTTTACTGCATACTTTTCCCCTCGTACTGCCTCTCTTTGGAATTCCTCGCCTGTAACCTGCTTCCCTTCCACCTATGATCTTTCACAATTCAAACTAAATGTGAATAGATACCTTCTATTCCTGTGATTTCTGTCTTTTCTTGTCTTTTGTAGCCCACACCTTGAGTGGCCTCTTGGCCTTGTGTTGGGCGATACCCATAAAAAAGAATAATAATAGATAACCATAATGGGAGCCAAGATCACTTTTGGATGTAGACCGATTGCTGTGGTCAGGGCTCAAGTTTACGGAGCTGCTAAGCATGCAAAAATATGCTAAGCGGAAATTGGTTACCAGCCATGTCATGCGATGTGCACTGCTTGCGACTGGTTCTCAGCCGATTTCTGTTTAGCACGAAAATCTGCTGAGCAATATTTTCTTCTTCATAGCTCCATACTCTTGGGCCAAGAAGAGCCGACTAAGGTTCCCCAAGCATGCAATACAAAAACAGAGCTATAAGCAGCAACTTACATGGTCCTCTTTTATGCCCAGGCCATCGTAGTACATAATCCCTAGTTGGAACATCGCCTGGTAGTCTTTACATTGGTCAACGCTCCTCTTAAGGTAGACGGCCGCCTCCTCATAAGATTCCTGTGGGCAGAACACAAGCAGTCGTCAGAGTTGTATTCGAGTCCCTGCAAGTCCTTTTGCAAGTCCAGTTAGAAGTCCTTTCATAAAGCCATCACAAGTAACTGGATGAACAATGACAAAGGAATGCCTTTGTCAAAGCTTGAATAGCTTGTGATTGGAATTAGGACTGGAGGGCTTGTGATGGACTTGCAGGGACTTGTGAAAGGACTTGCAGAGACTCGAATACAACTCTGGCAGTCGTACCAGGACCAAATAATGTGATCAGAGGGTAAGACTATGGACGTCACTTGTCACTCCTTAAATGCATTAAACAGGGCATGCCGCAGAGTCTGCGCAGCATCCTCGCTCATGTTTTGTTTTCTGGTTGTGCCGAACTGGTAAACGTCACTGGTTTTGTAAACGAAAACAAAATATTCTTACCTGTTCAAAATAGAACTGGCCAAGCTGAAACAGGGCATGAGTGTCGCCATTCTTGATCTGGGTCAGAAGGAGATGCTCCACTCGGTTATCCAGGTCCTGTTGCTCTTTCTCCTTGGTGATCTCATCGTCTAGGATGTGCAAACTCCTGGACTGGACGGTCCCGTCACTGCCAGGGCTGTGGGGACGTGCTGGGTGGGGTAGGGGTTCGGCAGGGGGGAGGGACTTCTGAAGCTGGTGCTCCATGGAATTTTGAAATCGGTGATCTATGTAAGACTAAGAGAGGTGACAATGTTTCTTTCACAAGGTTTTCTTCAATACATCAAGGAACCATACACTTGGTCATCTATATTTGGGCCTAGGCAATATTCGCGCACCACCTTTCTCTATTTGTCAAGTAATTAGTTAGTAACTAAAGATGGTTCCACGGGGCCATCGTACAATGTGATGCAATGACATTTGCGCTATGCGTGAATATGGGCTAAATCGATTTTGGCACCATGGAGGCAGTGCGTTTGAGGATGACGAGGTCCGTTGTGCACCGACGACACTTGGCTGCCTTGGAAGTGTATTTTCTGGCAAGTAGCAACATATGAGAATAGAAGTATAGTCAAAGGCTCTATTTATTTTGTTCACGTGAGTGAAATTCGTTGTGGAGTCTTTGGTTTGCGAAAATCCCCAACATGGGGATATATAGACACTGTCACTGACCATGCTGACTGTGTCTAGCCTAGGCCTACCTCTAGAAATATTTATGGGGCTCCTACCGGAGCCCCATAAAAAGAAGCCCAATTTTTCCATCTATGCTACTATAAAAAAGTTAGTACAGCAAGAATAAGAACACAATTTTCATGCACCGTGCACAAAAAAACCGCTGGCTCATGCCTGACCTTTGTACCGGGTCACGTTGCTTCTTGCGATTCATACACTAACTGTTAGTGTTAGTGCTTCAGAACAGGGATTTTTTCAATTTTTTTTTTCTAAAGTAAAATTGGGACAGATTCGACCAATCTTTTGTTTGGGGCAAGCAAGGTGAAGATGTCAATAAGTAACAGGTGGATTTTTGGGGTAAACTTTGCAGCGGTTTTTGTGTGCACGGGTACATGAAAATTTGTGTTCTTATTCTTGCTGTAGGCCCAATCATGATAATAGTAGCCTTAGGCTATGCCATGTGAAAATTGGGCTTCTTTCTACATGTTCTAGCACTAGTCTAGGCCCGGCTCCAGGGGTAGTAGGCCTAGGCTAGTTACAGTACTAGGAGCCAAGTTAGTCAAGTAGCCTAGCCTAGGCAATAAACCTTTTCGACATTCTCAAAGCATCATAGGAAGTGCATCAGCCCTAACTGGCATTAGAAGAGCAAGCACATTAGAACGGACGTGATTGGTCGCATTGGTCACATGTTCGTTGTCATGCTTGCAAAAATCCTCTTCTGATTGACTAATAATGTGACATTATTAGCTGTTCTAATTCCAGAAATTTGCATTCATCAGTAACTGGTACCCTGAGAGGGATTCCCCAATTATTTCCTTTATTTTTATTGCCATTTAAAATTGATTTTTCTGGTTATTATTTTCCTTATGACGTTCCATGCAAAGATATGTGAAAAGGGTATCGCTCAACTCATGACAGATATTTAGCATAAAATAAATTAATATTTGGACTGGTTCACAGTTTTGTGTATAAATTACATGGTTTGTTTGGCCTCCAAACCCACAATGCATTAGAATGTCGAAAATGTTTTTTGGACGGTCTGCTCACTACACTAGTCTTAAACTTAAAGTCTAGTGCTATAACGTTAGTGCTAACGTAATCCGTCAGAATTTCTATTTTTCAACATAACTGAAAGTGGTGGAAGAATACTATATAGGCCTACTCATCCAATTTACCTAGGCTAGGCTAGGCTAAGCCTGACGTACTGACTGTGCTGCTGTTTATTTTAAACTTCAATCTTGATGGGCAGCGCCATGACACTTTGGTTGCGTAGCAACTAAATTGAAACTCTTGGGGGCGCCACACTACTGGACTGCGGTCGTCGCGCGCGCGCGCACAACTAAGGGGGTTTTCGAAACCCTGGCTTCGTCTCCGCCTTCGGATTCGTCTCCGATTTCTGAATAACTGAGAAGCAAACCAAAAATAAATATTTTAAATTTTGGTGCATGTTCTGCCTCATGAACATTCATTTGGTTGATTATGAAAGCAAAAATTTGAATATTTCCATTTGGTTTGCTTCTCAGTTATTCAGAAATCGGAGACGAAGCCGAAGGCGGAGACGATCGAAGCCAGGGTTTCGAAAAACCCCTTAACCACATGTCACAACCACCACCGGCGCGGTACCACTACCACACCATGCATGCTCGATTATTGCGTTTGTACGTTAGTGCACTTGACCGGCTGCACATGCACATGCAGGCACGGCGTAGCGGTTTCTGAAGCCAGTTTTGTGTACGAAATATCAAGAGTTTTTGTCCGGAGAGATCGTGTGAAAAGTACGTCAGAGCTGTCAGACGTTTACTTAGTCTTAGAGGTGGGTTTTGAGTAGCAATTCTTTGTAAATTTAATCTAATTCAAACATTAAGCAAACTCATGAACAGTGTACTGTAGTGTAACAGTTTAGTTTGTACTGAGTCGAGTACTACTACTACTAGCAGGTTTCCTCCTAGTCCGAGTAACTTGGACCCTTTATCGCCTTTTTTAACATTTGGACATGATCTGGCGATAGTAGGGTCCAAGTCGATTGTGCGATAGAGAATGGCCAAAAATTCAATCCAAACACAAACTTCAAAATTCAACCTTACAACGGCCACCAAAATACTAGATACGCCACCACCTGAACAAGTGGAGTTCCATGATCAGATGAATGTACCAAGGTTTACTTAACATCCAAATAAAAAGTGAAATTTTACCGTTTAATTCTTAGAGACCCACGCAGAACATGTCTTTTCGCTTTTTTGGAGTTCAAATAGTGACTCCTCGACGTACGTCACCCTGATGCGCAGCGCCCGCATGCACCTAGTCTAGGTTCCAAGACGTTCTTAGCGGTGCGACGTATAGCGCGCACAGCTGGCCGACAGCGCCCTCTCGCTACACATACACACGCCAAGGCGTGTGTTTGTGTGTAGCTAGAGGGCGCTGCCGTGCGCGCTGTACGTCGCACCGCGCTAAGGACATCTTGGAACCAAGACTAGCATGCACCCCGCGACAACCTGTTTATGCCGTCGACTGTTTCGTGAAGAATTCCCTACCTATGAGAGAGATCTATAGACCGTGTAAGTCTCGCACATAAAGGTCACGATTAAACTTACGGCCACCGGCTGTAGGACTTTTATGTGTGGTTGATTTTGTTTTCTATAATACTTTGTTTTTACGAAGATCTGAACCATAAAACGGCCATAAATATGGATGATAAATTCAAAATTAATTTTACAATATATGAAAACATGCATGACTGTCTAAATATTGAAGAAAAGTAGGAAAACATTTTTGACCTGAGCGTCAGGTTGCAATGTGATTGGCCCAAAACCCCGGCCCCCGAAACCCCTGTACTGCATGCGCGCGCTGCGGACGTAAGTGAACGTACGTTCATATGCGACGACCGCCTTATACTGCATATGGTTTACGCTATTAAGACTCACGCGTGAGCCACCAGAACAATGGCGAATAACGTACGTATGACATACTAGACTTTTTCGTTCTCCTTTTCCCTAATTTAATATAATGTTCAGATTTTGAAAATTGAATTGAAAAATAATATTTTGCTAAAAGTTTGTATCTACCTTTCAGTAAAAAGAACAGCGTCAAAACAAATTATTTCAAGAAAACTACTCTTTTTACACGTTGAAGCTCCTATTCGAGGTGCCTGGAAGTTCGGTTTCTCAAAAACTCTCGTATGTTCTCGTGGTCAACCTTCACGCTCTATTTATTAGGTTACATGCAAAGACATGTGAAAAGACTCTCTCAACTTAAGACAGATATTCAGAAAACAAATATGTATGTTTGTGCGTAAATTATATGGTTCGTCAGTCATTCATACATGTACCCATAATGCAGTGAAAATTTCGAATTGAAGGTTTATTATAGGGCTGTCCCGAATATAGCAAATATAGCAAATATTCAAATAGCTCTTTGCCGATTTGAATATTCGAAAAAAATATACATGTATACATGTATGCACATTTAGATACATGTACGACTATGATGCTATTTTAATAGAAAAGTTTAAAAGTCGTATCCTCATTGAGTGATCCCCACAATGTCGCTTCCCATGTTGTATCGTAAAATTGGGTGTGATCCCTGGCTATACGGCATTCTGGGTTTATGACTTCTGACTAGCGCCCACCTGAACAGAGATACTGACAATTTAGGAGACATGTACCTTCTTCAGCCCATCTTACACCTGTCCTCAATCATTCTCGACCAGTCTACCTTCCTATACCGTAATGGGGGATTAAGTTACACACATCTGAGGCCTGTGTCCCCCCCCCCCCCCTCACCTGGGATAGCTGTTTTGCACCAACAAATTTAGGCCTATTATATTTTCTCCCTAAAGTGCCATTTGGTACACCCTCTGACCCCCCCCAAAAAACAAAAAAAACAACAAAAAAACAGTGCAAACATGCAAGTACTTCTTCAAAGGCCAAAGTGTATTTTAAAGACCCTTGTATTTTGTTGTAGGGAGTAGTGCTAAGGATCAGGTTAAACTTTTGTTATTGCAGATAATTTGTTCAAATATTTGGAGTTCAATAATGAAGACCCAGCATGTTGATAAATAGACTAAGCCCAACCGTTTAGTTCATGGGCCTAGCTGAACTTACTGATAGCCTGCTACAGCAAATCTTGTTGATCAGGGCATCAATCTTCACTACTTCTTTCTTTGGATTTGCCCTTTGTGCCTACGCTGTACATGTACATGTACATAATGCGGTACACATGTTCTAAGTGGAGACCATGTGATTAATTGTTGTGCAAAGTACAGCAATAAATGGGGTAAGCTCATTATTAGTGTACGTTTGTTGTGGACTCTACTCTCCCTCAATCCTGCAAAATCATTGAAACCTCTTTGTTGATTTAAAGGATCGAGGGGGGAAGGGGGGGGGGGGGGGTAAGTTTAAAACAGTTGCTTGGTTTCTAACCTCGGATTAATCCCTGCCTTTAAATCAATTCATCAGTTCCTCCAATATTTTGATAAAATCCCTTTTTAAAATATTCTTTAACCCTTAAACATCATACTCATTAATTTGGGGGTAAAGTACACTATACTACAAACTATGACAAAAGTTATTTATGTAATACACAATACTGACTGTTACATCGTACCAGAGCAGTAAGAGTAAGTACTGCATACTACAGTACTGCTAGTAGTATTTTGTATTTGATTTTGATTTGATTTATTCGCAATTTCCACATATAGAAATGATATTAATGAGTTAATTGTCTAAAACTATAAATTTAAAATTAAACAGAGAGTCCCCAAAGCTTCCTGCGAAATCATGACACCTGGTACCCTGTTATTTTCAAGAAAAGTTGAATTTTTGTATCAATTTTCAGCAATAGGAATAGTCTAGTTCCCTGACCTGATAATTCCCTGACATCTATTCATTTCTCTGTTTTGTGTGAAGTAGGGTCTGGGAACCAGACCACAAGAACAGCATTTTTGGTCTTGGTTTTCCGCAGCATCTACACCTAATAAGCACACACATTTTGTTAACACATCAGCGTTACAGTATTTGCTATAAAATACAAACCCCCGCATTAATTCATTTCTGAACATTGCAGCAAAAGCAAATGTTGCCTACTTCCTTTTGATGCATACCTTACATGTATATTGATTCAATCGGAAATATATAGCAGTCATCAGTTGCCGTCAGTGGGATGATTCAGTTGGTGAAGTACACCCTCTGCGTAGGTTGGTCACCAGGAATCGACAATCAATCCTCAGTCAGCACTACGAGTGTCCGTGCCATCTGTTCTTTGAAATTTAATTAAAGCCAGTAAATCAATCATACTTGTCCATACCGATTGATTTCTTATACTCGACTCACCAACGCTTGTTTTGTTTTTTTGGGTGGGGGTCGCAGGTGAGAATTGATAAAGCGTTTCCTCGTATTTGCATCGTTTGAATTGATAAATTGGTTTCCTGAGTTGTCTCGGCCCCCTCTAAGAATCGGAGCCCATTTTTTATGACATCATCAAGTATGATTCAGCAGAGGTTTACATACATGTGTGTTAGATGTAGTGTACACGATTGGTAATCCTCCAAAAAATTTGTTTACTGAATTATTACAAAATACCTTACTAGACTGTAAGTTAATAGTAGTCTGAACCATCCTGTGAAATTATGGCACCAGGTGTGCTGTCGGTGTCAAGAAAAGTGGAGATTCATATCGGTTTCCAACGATTTCTAGCTGGAAATCGTTGGAAAACTGCCCTGTAGCCTTCAGTCAAGGTGCGCGTGGCTACCCGGACGAGTGGCGTGCCCCGGACATGATGGCATCGGGGCGCATCACAATAATCAGGCGCGCCTTGACTAAAGGCTATCATCCTCCCGACGGTTGAAAACGAGCGCTGTTTTTCTCGTTTTTTTGCCACTCAACAACGCAAAACTTTGAACAGGTCAGTGGAACGATATTTCCTATAACATACTAACCCCCAAATCCGCCCATTTCTGAAAATTGCAACAATGACCAATCATGTACATGTACACTACCCTTAAGGTTTGTATGGTATTGCACTGACTCCGAGAGAAATTTCTTCTGTCAGTGTATCCGTCAAATTGATGTGGTCAGTTTTACTAAAGAACAGGTTGACTGGTTAAAGTAACCATTGGACTTGGGTAACGTAACCAAGAGGAGAATGCCCAAGGCTGTTCACACTTGACTTGAAAGGCAAAAAGTAACCAGTATTTGAATATCATTTGTGGGAATTATTCAAAATAGAAACCAAAAGAAAACAGATTATGACGCTTATGACGCTTGCGAAAATGCAATTTACGCTGTAAAACTATACATGCAGAGCTGACTGTACACACATCTTGCTGCATTGATGCACCGATGTGGTAGTATTAACGTGCGGACTTTTACGTACAACATTGAACAGCAATTTCTAAGATTAACATTTTGGGATTGGCTTTCTTGTACCAAGGTACATGTACCCGTCTTTTTTTTCTTCATTCGGGTACCCAATTTCCGTACTACCCGTAAATGCACACCACTCCTGGAGACTAGACAAAAACTAAAAAGTACAAATGATATTGGAAAATTCAAAGTGGAATTAAGTTCTAAATAGAAGCCTTTAAATTTAGAAATACTGTGCCCCCCCCCCCCCAAAAAAAAAAAACACACCAAAAAACAGTACTTTTTATAACTGTTTGAATGTTTACATACTGGTGATATTGTCAGCAGTGACTTTTTTGTTGTAAATGTCAGTTTCTTTTAAATCCAGTCAGTGGCCATTGCTCAGCTCATGCATTTATTTTCTCTCTCCGTTGTCGCTTGCTTACCAAGACGGAAGCCGCATAAAAACCTTTGGATATACATGTACAAGTACTTGACGGAGAGACCGCTAATCAAATTTAACTAGAGATTATCGGAAGAGCGTGGGACTGTAATTGGATTACGGCCCGCCCCAGCTCCTGGTTTGTAACTCACTCAGAAACGGACTGACTAAACCCATGTGGGTTAATCTCCCAGTGAAGTCAGACAGATCGATCAGACGCTCTATCGCAGCAATGGTGTATACCTTTCTTTTTGTAAAAATAAATGTGCAAGCCTGTGAAATGGCCAGCTTATATTAATGTGTGTTTTTTGGAAATTTCGCTTCATTGCTTTTGGTGTACGCTCAGTAACATAAGACATGCTTGAATTTTCTTGACAAATGCTGGCATGAATGTTTACATTTATTAGGCAAAACTGTAACTTGACTATTTTTACTAAAATACAGTGATTGCTTGTTTTTAACAGGGGGGAAACCTGTCATTTTACGGAATTATTTAACTGCGGGAAAATCACTGGTACCCTATACATTTCACAGTTCGAAGGATATTGCAGTACCAGCAATACACGTGGACCCATGCATGCAAACACTGCAAAATGAGGGACGCTCGCTACTTTTCTGTGTTATATCGTGTGAAAACCTGCGATGAAATCGCGGGCATCTTTGGGCGTCAGACACCCAGCGCCAATCATCGCAGATGTGTGTTTCCAGTGCTCGTGTGAAACGGGCTAAACACACATTCAGTTCAAGACAATTGACGATTGGCTTGACAAAATACACTACCAATATTGCGGAACTGTTTAAATGTTAAGGAATTTGTCATGTAGACTAAACATTGACTACGACTAAGGTATGTGTCTATGCACTAACATTGTCTTGCTTGGAAAGTCTGTATTTTGTTGGTCATAATTAGTCCGACATGGCAATCAATTTTTATTGTCACAGCAATTGGCCACAATGCCTCATGAGACCAGTGCTCAATTTGGTAAAAAAAGGACTAGAAAGTCCCAACCGGCTATAAATTATTGGTAAGAGTCAGCCAACTGCTACTGTAATTCATTAGGCCTGATTAGCAGCTAGCTCCCTCCGTCATACTCCGCCAGGGTGGAAATCAATTTGCGCGGCTGAGATGCAACCGCGGTGACGTCAAGAAGAAATGAATATTGACGCGGGGGCCAAGGGGCCTTGATGAAATTGAATTCCGTGTTGGGCTCATCCAAGTATTTTTTTTTTTTTCGTTAGTGGGTTGGTTGTTTAAGGCCGGTGATACCGTTTCGCAGTTGACTGCCTGGCGGTCTTTCCGTCTGCCGCAGCCGTCCATGTAACGGGGTATTTTAGATTTCCTGTTGGGGTGTCTAGTGTGGTTGTTTATCGTAAACGAGGGACTGGCGATGCTAGCTTGCAGCTCAAGAGGGAGAGTGGCTGAGTATTTTTGGCAAGGTTCGTATTTGGATTGCATTTGACAATTAAAGCTTATTTCAGAAAGTATCTCATTCAGTCAGTTTTAAAATTGCTTGTTCATTTTAGGGAAATGTATGTATATCAGTGTGAAAAATGAGCTTCTTCTTAGTGGTTTTCCCCTATCAGCATTCCTAAAGTTGGTTTTGACTGTTGTTGAATTTTTGAAGCCTTTGGTAAAGGGTCAGCTGTATTGTATTGTTTTCTGGCTAGCACTGTGGCGGCCACGGCCTTGGCCTTTCAACACAAATGGGAAATGTAAACTTTGCCAGACCTGCTCGGTCAGTTTAGATGAAGTCAAGTTGTTATTGTGAACAGTTTTGGGGGGAAAAAAATCTGTATTGCACAATTCCATACAAATTATGCACAATTACCAGCGTTTGTGGCCAGAAACTGATGTCAGAGGTCACAGCTGACAATGGGTGACAGGCTATTCTCCTCGTGGGTTCAAGTAGCTCCAACCAAAAACTGTTCCAAAGCAGGTGGCAGGTACTTGTACATGTAACCTGGAAATCTGACACACTTTGGGGATTCAACTCCATACAATCAAGTCTAAAGTGAACACTACAATGGGATCTGTAGACCGTGAAGTACTCGGTCACAACAATATTTCAGCTCGTGCACATGTTTACTTTGTATAAAAGCTGTTACATGGTTCATGAGGATACAAGTACATATATATGCAAAATTGTAGAAATTTGTGGTTTTTGTTTACTGCAGATGAAAGCTTTTATAGGTAGGGTAAGATTGTATTGAGTTGACAGAAAGATGGGGGTTAGATGGTATGGAGAAGCCCCAAGTAATGGCCTCCCGTGTCGAACCAGTACAGACCAAGAATAGTAAAAGTCAGATTCATACATAGTTTGATTAATCTTGAAGTATTCTTCCAACATTCTTTCCGGGAAAAGGGGCAACTGTCAGTTTTTCATAAGTGCATGCATGTATGTACAGTCTTGAAACTCGAGCTGTAACACACTTATGCATGTGTGTACACCCATCTGCGTTTTTGCATCCCCGTGGAGACATGGCATTGTTCTCCCCTTTGTCCCTCTACTTTTAAAAGCAAACCCCCATAGACTTTGCACACAAAATTCCTTGTGGAGACAACCTAACCCATAGAATTGCCCTGTGGAGACCTATTCAGTCCCTTTGTCTCTATTGTTTTCATGTCTCGAGGACGAGGAATCTTTCTTGTCCTCGGGAGTCGGTCTTTTGTTAAAATTGTTCTTCGTGACTAAAAATACATGCTTAGTCTATAAAAAAATATGTTTAAGTAAAGGACAATAGGAAACACAAAGTATTGGAAAACACGACTGTGTGTGTACACATACATGTATGCGTACTAGCCTCGTAATGTACATGTTTGTAAAACAATACCGGACTGAGCTGAACACCTGCGCAAGCAACAAGCCGTTGAATATCGTTACATGTGCGCTTGCACCACCGCCACAGCGGATTTACATATTGATTTTTGTCCTTCCTGGTGTCTAGTTGAGTTCACAGCACTACGGCAGCCTCCATCCATTTCTTGTCAAACACTTCCTCCTTCAAGTGCGTTGCCATGGAAACCAGCGACTCAATAAAGTTACTATTTGTACTTGTACATATATGCACGGCCAACTATTCTTGTGAAATCCTTTCCATAGACATGAACAGTGTTGCTGAACTTGCTGCCGGAGAGAACAAGCACGAATTCGTTTAGGAGCCGCGTCGTCCGCCCATGAATCAGTAAAGCATAGTAAATGTTGTAGCGCCCTCTTCTGTTAAGCCGTGTCGCAAAAACGAATTTGGCACAAGAACAACAACAACAACAACGCTAAGCGCTTAAATAGAGCCCCGTCTGCGATGCGACGTGGCTAAAAATTACTAAAAAGCCACTCTAGTTATTAAGGGCTACAACAGAGGTGGTGGGGTTGGCCACATTTTAGGTGGCCAACCCGACCACCCTTACGGTTTTCCTGGGCCCAATTTCATGGCTCTGCTTACTGTTAGCGAAAAAATCCCCACTTACTGTAGCAGAAAATTCTGTGCATACGGCAAGCGTATTTCACGCGTAAGGGGAGAATTTTGGCTCCTGAGCATTTGACATCCTGTAACTAAGGATTCTGTGCTTACAGGGTTAGCGCAGAATTTTTCCGCTAGCGCTGTTAGCGCAAAATGGTGATAGTAAGCGCAGAAAGGTGTGGTTAGCTGGGCCATGAAATTGGGCCCTGATACATGTATGATAAATCTTCAATAGATAACAAAGAAAATATAATTTTCGGGGGAGGGTGATCAACCCTAACCCGAACCGTGCCATTTTTTGCCAACAATCTTTAAACAAAATCAGCTAAAAACACGGGCATTTCTGATGGGTTATGATACTGATGGATTAAGAATTTTTGAACAATTTCCCAGCACCCCTGTCAAATGATGTGGATTTTTTCTGTTCACATTTCACATACATACTTCTACATGTTCACTTTTACTCAGTCTTGGCCGGAACAATTTTGACAATATGTTTTGTACATTATTGGTGACTTAAACTACAAGAAAAGTCTAAAGTCATTACAAACCTTTTACAAAAATCCCATCAAAATAGGAATGAATTGGAACCGTCAAAGATATAGAGGTTTTGCCCCACAAAATTCATCAGGATGTCAAACTGAGTGATAGATCAGATAAAGAACTGAGACATGCACAAAATAAACAGTGGAAAAACTAATCAGTGAATATACTGTTTACATGTACATGTACATTGTACGTCCACAAGACTCATTTCATACAATGTAGGATCCGGTAAGATTTGTGGTGTAATTAGCTAAACATTGTATAACATGTATGGGTCATTCCATAAATTTGGGGTCCAAAAGTGCGACTTTTTTTGGTTTCCCTGTTGCACCTGACCTGTGTACATGTAATTTCCCATCAAAAGTATCATGAAAATTGACTTCACACTATTGTGTACTTGTTTGGCAGGTACTTTGCTTTACACAATCACTCTTGGAGATAGAAGGCATTCAAGAATGTGTCCGGAATTGCAAAATCTTATACATGTCACTATGTAACAGTGACACCAAAAATGTCACACTTTTGGACCCAAAGTTATAGAATGAACCGTATACATACATGTAGGTAAATTAAGGTGCATTGTGATTGTACATTATACATGTACAGTATTTTAGAACTATACATGCGTGTGCAGGTCTATACAATATTTAGATAATCAATTATCACTCTCTAAAAATTGATTAGACAATTCAGTACTACATTTAATCGCAAGCCACCTGTTTCTATTGCACTGAGTGCAGGAGTATGCCCTTAACCAACTCCAGAGGTGGCCGAGTGAAATTTAAATTTGGAACAGGGGGGCATCTACATCTAATTGGCCGATTAGCAGAGAACTTTAGTCTGCCAGTAAGGCCCAATTGGTTTTCTAATTCATTTTCACTCTAAGCGCTGATGCAATTTGTTTTGCAAATTGCACCACATCCTGTGCGTGTAACTGTTTTCCCCCACCAACATTCCCCTGAGTGAAGGAATCTGCCACCCGAGCCGAAATGAGTGGAGCCAATTATGAGACACAACGGACGATTAGCTGTGTCATATGGTCTCCCAAGTCTGCCCCCCCCCCCCCCCCCCCGACATACATTGTACACGTACACACATACACATAGAGCCAATGACTGCCGTCATTTTGTTTTTTTACTTTAACTCCCACTGTGAGTCACTCTCAATCGTGGCACTCCTGCCTCAGAGAGAGTGTGCACTTTCCAAACTTAGAACTGATTGAACCATTGTGTCCATTTCATCATCCAGGTGAATAGCTTTGTAAGACCTCTTGTTCTGCTCGACTGATTTTCAACAGAGAAATTTAACGAATTGGTTCATCCACACAGCACTGTACGTGTGCGTCACGGTCCATGCCAGGTCTTTTTGTTGCAGCAGAGATTGAGATCAATTTGAACCGAAACAGGTACATGTACAACTGTGGACTTTTTTCTATTTAATCTGATTTGTGTATAGATTTGAATTAACATATTATTGAATGAAGAAATTATCAAATTAACATGTTAAAGGGACACATTGCCTTCAAATGTCATGAAATTTTGCTGTTTGGAAATGTTCCTTATCTTTTATAAGAGTTGTTCATGCAAAAAAACACGTATAATGTGTTGTAATTAGTGAATAGTGATTACCAAAAAAAAATTGGCCTCTGACATCTGACCCGCGAAACATAGACTTATTTCCAGTAGTAAATACCACCGTCTAAATAATGCGCATAATACGCTGTAAGATTCTTTAGGCTGGCGCTGCAACCATTGGCCTTGTAAACCTATCAGATGATCGCCAGGTACCATTCTCTACCTCGCGACACATATCGCCAGTGCTGCGCGCCGTGCCACAGTACATCAAAATGGATCAACAGAACGTACTTCAACCAGCTGCGACTGGAAATACGACTGGTGAACACGGTCCGCCATTTTGTGGAGTAAAAAATTTGTCACGAAATTAAACAAAAACCACGCAATTTGAAGGGATAGTTATGTGAATCTTATATTCTACTTTTTAAAAAGCTTCCCAACCATATCCATTTCAGTTTTATAGCCCAAATCGCAAAATCCAAAGCAATGTGTTCCTTTACTGTTCCTTCTCTTGCCCTATTACCACCTTCTATTTAACCCCCCCCCCCCTTCACCACACAAGCTCCTTTGTCCCCTTTCCCCAGCTTCATCCTTCATCTTAATCCCTCCCCTCCTTCATCCTTAACCCTACACCACACTTCATTGTTCCTTTCTTCCTGGCTGTCCTTTCCCATCCCTTTGATGTTTCCCCACTGCCAGGCTCCTTTGCATCCCTCTTTTGTGTTTCTCCACCCACCCCCTCATGCATGTGTGTGTGTGTGTTCCCTACATGTTTGTTTCTTGTACTCTGTCATTTGCCTTTGAGAAAGAACTTGCTTAAGTTTGAAATGTCAGGCCAGCTAATTTTATTTATGTTAAGGTTAACACGAACAAACTACTTAATCTAATTACTATAATAGTGCCTTCATGTGCATGCCTTCAAATGTTCTCCATTGGGAAGAATTCTACACTATGCTTGTGTTGTGTTTACAATTTCATACATCTCTGAGGAGACGTGGCATTGTTCTTTCAATTGTTTTTGTTTCAATTGTTCAATTGTTTTTGTACAAAATTCCTTGTGGAGACACATCTTTACAATTTCATAGTTGAGACTTTTTTCATCCTTTTCCCTTCATTGTTTCCCAGTCTCCACAAGTTACCGAATTTTAAGTTAGAAATAACACCTACTCTTATAGGTGCTTTTCAGCAAAATGTTCTTTCAGCAAAATGATACATTCGTGGCTTGCTCTTCAATTGCAGCTCAATTCATCAAGTCAGTGTGGGATAGAAGTCGTCGTTGTCCCTCCAGTACAACCGAGAATCCAAGATGGCGGTCCACTGGGGAGGCGTCATCGCCATCATCGCATTCTACCTGTTGATCCTGGGCGTGGGCCTGTGGGCAGCTCGTAAGAGCAAGGGTTCCAAGGATCCTGAAGATGTGATGTTGGCAGGGAGAAACATCGGTCTGTTTGTGGGCATCTTCACTATGACTGGTAAGCATTTGACCTTCAGGGTTCCATTCTGTTGCCGTTTCTTTTGAACAGGGCTGTTCAACCGAACCGGGTACCCGAGTACCCGACCGCTAATGTCGGGAACCGGTTCCAGATTGTGGAATCGAGTACCCGTAGCCGAATTAACATATTACTTAGTCATTTCTCATCAGACAGTGAACATTTTCAACATGAAAACCAGAAAAACAAAACAGACTAATGTTGATGTGCTTGCAAAAATGAAATTGACACCCGTAAAGCTACAGAGCTCACTGTACACACTTGCATCTTGCTGCATTGATGCACCGATGTGGTAGTATTAACGTGCGGACCTTTACTAGTAACAATATGAACAGCAATTTCCGAGATTTAGTTTTTGGGATTGCCTTTCTTTTATGGGTACACCCGTGCTTTTTCTGAATCATGTACCTAATTCCCGTACTACCCGTAAATGCACACCCCTATCTTTGATGAACTCATCAAGGACTGATTTCATATAGGTGCTTAGCGGTAAGCGAAAAGGTTGTGCTAACCTTTAGCACATTTCACAGCCAAGTCATGCTAATGCTTGCTTGGAAATGTATATTGTTGCAGCACTAAATCTTGCTTCAGAAGTTAACAAGGTTTTTTTTCTGTGCTTACTGCTGATGGTCTTTGTGACATGATCGAGGTTTGATTTTCAGAAAATTGTTAATGATAAAGTTTGGAGACACGTGTAAAAATTAGATTTTTGTTGGGGGTGTTCCTGCGAAATCTTGCCTGTATTCACTCTGTGTGCCAACTTCTGATGTTTAGTCTAGCAATGGGGGCCAAGTTACGACATTTGCAAAAATTGCACTGAGCCATTTACATTCCTTTCACTGTAGATTGAATATAACTTTGGCTCATGTTACTTCTTGTTGCCAGTTTTACTCCAAGTCTAAATCTCCAATTTCCTCTCATGCGTTCCCGTGACCATGGCCCTTGGCTAGTGTCGTGATTGAGTGTGCTTTTCTTAGAATCTTTGGCTTAATTTCAGAATGGCAGAATAAAGTGAATGGGATGAAACTCAGCCCTGTTTGAAACAGAGTTGGAGACTGGTGACTTAGATTTGACCTCCAGTCTGATTCATGTCACTATTTTTGTTAACTCAAATCGAAGTCATGATGAAAAAAGGACTGGGCTTATAGCCACAAACTGGTTGTATACGGGAATTTGCCGAACAAAATTAGAAGCCATTGTTGCGGTGGTGCCACGCTCGCGTGCAGGCTGCCCGCATTCTTTAATTTGAGTCGCGTGCGCATTTTGGCAAGTTGTAAACATCCTGTCGGTCGAAGCTGCATCGAGCGCGTGCGTAAAACACGCACGCGAGCGTGGTGCCACCGCAGTAAATGCTTCTAATTTTGGTGGCCAGATTAGTCTATATTGACTCGGATTGGAAAAATATCCAATATTCACTATGTGAATAATATATTTTTTAGCACTAAAAAATCCCCCAGAATTATGTAACATATGTGCAAAGTCTTCTTACTGGTTAGGCCCTATACACACTCTGCCTACATGAATTGTGAGGTGCATGGCCATTTTCATTGGGAGCATGTTTCCCTTCATCGTACATGTACATTGATGATCTTTCCTGCTTCAAGAGGAATATTAATTCCTACCTCTTGTATCTTTGATTCTTTTTCTTTTTGTAGCTCCGTACCTCGAGTGGCTTTTAGCCTTGTTCGGGGCGAACTTGCATAAAAAAGTGCCATTTTTTTTTCAGGACCATATTGTTGAATTTTTGTTTGAAAATGTCCAGATTCTTTGGCGGCCCGGCAAAATACTTTTAAGGGGGTGGGGGGGGGGGGGGGGGCGATGTGCTAGGGTCCAGTTTTTATTGGACCTTTTGCACTACATTTTGTTAAACTTCATATACAAGTCTGATTTACAATACTCTCAGAATGTTTATCTGTAGAGTTTGCCATCGATTGTGATAGATTTTGGGGAAAATAATTAAGGTCATGTACAACAGCCAAATGAACACACTACTATCTGATGGAATGGAAGCGTGTTGCAGAAACCAAACAAGACAGCTAACTCAACATTGACATAAATGAAAAGAGCAGGTCTAAAAATATTGCCACAAGTCCCGTGCTTCCACTTCCAAACATCGTGTCGGGGAACAAACACGTCTTCCAATCCATCAGTCATATTACACCCCCGCTGTGAGTGCTCGGCCAAGCTGGGATTGTCCCGTGTGAACACGAGACGGCATTTCATTTGCAAAGCGCATCTTGAAACGTAATTGTCACCGTTGTTGTCAACACGGGTCTTCCTCTGTTTTATCGACGACGGTAAATCTTTTCAGGAAGAAGACGGTGTCGTGTTTGCTGTAGAAATACAATAGCAAGCAGGCATAAACATTTTTATTAGATATAAATTTATTTCTACTTCCTGTTATTCACTTGTTCACAAAGAGGGATTTCTCGATTTGGATAAGGGCAAGTCCAAGAGAAGGTTCCGTTTATTACATATAATCATTCCAAAGACTTAAATTTTTGTGGGTATTCTCCTTGCAGATGCCAAACATTAGAATTAGAAACACAGAAATTAATGACTGTCGGAATAAGCCAGTTCGGTATTCCAACTGCGCATGTGCACAACAAGATTCAATGATTTTTCTCTCGGGGGGGGGGGGGGGGGGGGGGGGGGGAACGTCGCAGATAAATGCACACAAGGCTATGGGGGACGTGGTAACCGAATCTGCATTCTGTGCAATTTTTCGTGCAATCGAAAAGACGATGGAAACTTTTGTTCGAACAAAAGTTTGGACACACAAAGACCCCTGAAAACACTTTGCTGTCCAAACATTTTTTGAAAAATGTTACTTCAGAACACGACGATCTCTTTAAATTTGCTGGTACCTGCTATGCTTTTGCACACATACGATGAAATGTTTCTCCCCGGATTGTCAAATCTTGATGTGCACATGCTCAGTTGGAATACCGAACTGGCTTATTGTTTTTAAGAGGTTTATGAATGTCCCAAATCTAACACTAAAATGCCCATAATGATTTTGAAATGTCATTGCAATTCAATTACTTGGACTTGTCCGACACATACTTAACCCTAACAATCCCCATCCAGTCAAACTCCAACACCAGGTTTTGTTGAAATTTGATGGGTTAGTTATTGTGTATGTTTGATGGGGGTGTTGGATTTTGATGGGATGGGTACTGCAGCTGCGCAGTAACAGTGTTGGATTTTGATTGAGGTTGGTTCGAGCAATGGCCAATGCCATAGAGCTCTAGTGTTGGGATGTGTGTGTGGCTGTATATTTTGTTTGACATGTACTGAACAATGGGGGTATGGAGGTAGAACAAACACTATAATAAACATCTTGTACGGTGTCTTACATAATACATGTACTTCTAATGAACACTTACATTGTACATTAATTGACGTACATTTTTTTTGTACATGTATGTTGCACAACTAGGGCTTGAATATTTTGCACATGAATACAGTAGTTGGATTTTGACGGGATGGGTACTGTATGTCCCCATTGTTCGTGCTGTGCATTTGGCCAAGTGTACCCACTCAATCAAAACCCAACAGCTAAGGGGGTGTTGGAGTTTGACGGGTTGTGTACTGTTCTGAAAAATGGGCCGTCGGAGTTTGACAGGTTGGGTATTGTTAACCAGCAACAGTCAAACATGGTGTTGGAATTTAATGGGTTGAGGAAGGTTTCTAGTAAAAATGCTTAGGGATTTGGTGTGAAAGGTAAATCTAAATGTCAAAACTGAATCCACTGTGCCTAAAACATTTGCTCGACACTCAAATAAAAGAAAATGAAAACAAAATAGATGCCATTTCACTGAAGTAGAAATTAATAATTTCTCCGTAAGTGGTAAAATATGACATTGTTTTGATAACATACATGTAATCCAGACCGGAAATCCAGCTCTGACGAGTGACAGGAATTACAGCAATAGACTGGAGAACCGTGCCTTGTTTGACATTTATCTCATAGGCTTTTCATCTCTATCTGTCATCCCGGTACAAGTCGCCGTCCAATCAGATGGCTCCGCACCTCAGACGAATGGTTTATGGCGATTGATTAATATGGCTGAAGGAGTTGGGTCAGTTAGCGGGATTGGAATTGCAGCCTTCCTGTCCCCCCGTCCCCCCCCCCCAAACCAACGTCAGTGCCAGTGTGAAGGATATCCTTTTTGTTTGCCCTTCTCCCCAGCTGTAACTGGCCACTGATCTTCCCTTTCCGGCCAATGACCATTCAGCTGCTGACTGCGCCACCAATTGACCACCTGTCGTGGTGTGGCCAGACTTGAAGGGAAGTCATGTATTATCATCAGATGACAGCACCCAATATCTATTGATCACAATGACACACAAAGACTTGGTGTACATGTATTTTGGTGGCGACATTGCAAGTAGAAAAAAGAACTTTTTATATGTAGTGTACACCATTAGCAAACGTTAAAAAACAAAGCTATTGAATTATTACGAAATACCGAGACTGTAAGTAAATAGCAATCTAAAGCATCCTGTGAAATCATGGCACCTGGTGTGCTGTCGTTTTCAAGAAAAGTGGAAATTTATATCGTTTTTCCAACGATTGTCGGCCGACAATCGTTGGAAATAGTCTAGTTCCCCGACCAGATAATTCCCCGACGTCTATAAATTGTCCCGTTTTGTCTACGATATGGTCAGGGAACCAGACTACTAGAACATAATTTTTTCTTCTGTTTTCCCAGCATATGCACACAAAATTTTAAACACGTCAGTGTTACAATATGTGACCCGTTCTGGAAAAAGGTATATTATATCGCAAAATATGAAAAATGAGTGTTATGTATGATTGGAAAGCCCGCAATGTAAGCTTTCATTTGGTACACGATAGAGCTCCAAAGCCCTTTCCGTTCTGGAGATATCGTGTTTTTGCATATTCATTAGTTCTATGGAGTTCAAATTGCACAACAGAGAAAACAGACTTTGAAATAGCTAGTTCTAATACAATGCAATGGAACAATGCACTCTAAAAAGGTTATTTTTTCACTATATTCACGGAAATCAACATTGTTGTGCACCAAACCTGAAACTTTAGATATTTAAGATGTCATGAAAGACAAAAAACAAAAAATGAATTTCTACAAAAAAAGTTACCCTCTCAAAGTTGAAAGGGCCATTACACATAAATGCATAGGGCGACTTATATCACCTTTTTCTGGAGCGGGTCACATATTTGCTAGCACGCTATAAAATACTAACCCCCCAAATCCATTTATTTCTGAAAATTACACCAAAAGCAAATTATGTATACTACCTTTAACCATAGAAAGATGCAAGAGACGCCAACATTTATAATTCACCGTTTTTACCCTGGCTTGCAGCTAGTGCGCGGAGTATGAAGTTTGTGAACGCCAAAGTCATTGCATAAAATGCTTCTTATTAGTACTGACCATCTGAATAAAAAGCCCCACAATCGCGAATTCAATCTGCTAATGAAGTGAAATGTAAACATATGGCGGGCTTGTTTTTGTGGGGTAGTTTGAATTTATTGAGACCACTTCGTGAAGCAAACATGATTTTTGGAAGAGCCGGTTCAGCTTTTCAAACCAAAATGCCACATTTATCATGTGCACTTTGATTATCATTTACTTAGAGAGTTTGACGGCAGAGCCAGTGGAATATATACACATCTCGGAATTATATGCGGGATTTTTGTGTGTTCCTTTTCTGTTTTTTGCCTGCGGCACTCAATGCATAGCTGATACTAAAGTGGTCGGCGTGGCTAACCATGTTTGACGAAGATCGAATCTATTTGGATCAATATTAATTAAATGGATGCGATACCGGAAAGCAAGTGCTGTGGAAATCACCCCACTGGCTGCAAAATAAACACCGTCAACTCAACTTCACCCCCACCCCCCCCTCCTGAAAAATGTCAGGAAAAATGGCAAGCAGGTAAAACAAAAGGTCAGTTGTTGTTCTGAATCAGTCATTTTAGTGGATGTGAAGAAAATGGTTAAATAAATCCTAACTTTCACGGAAAAAATGGGAAAAATTTGAGTGCTCTTAACAATTCCAGTATAAAGGGTTTGACTGAATATTGCCAAGTTGTGGACCCTCTTTACTTGTTCATACATGTAGGCAGGAGAGTTTCCCGAAAAGCTGAACTCCTGAACAAAATCAACAAATACTGTAGGAACAGTTTAAACACATGGCTTCCAAATTCTGGTCAATTTTGAATTGATAAAGTTTTATTTAAAACAAAAGCCCATCCCCTCAGTCCCATGCTACCTATTTGTATAGACTGGATCATGCTCGCTAATGGTTACAACTGATAACTTTGTGGGTGAGACATGGGAGGTGGGTTTCAAATCAGGTTTTTTTGCTAATTTTTTTTCTTCTAGACATTCCTGTATCATTCGTGATTGCCCTGAAAAATAAACGGGCCGGTGTGCTGGATTTGTAGGAAATTATAGGAAATTATTAGGTCATACATTTTTAAAAAGAAATTAATGATTGTTTTTAACATGGGCAGATATTTTTGTATCATACAGGTACATGTATGTGTATATTCTTGTTATAATGAGTCTTTTATGATCAAATTTGAAATCTCCCCCCCCCAAAAAAAAAATAAGGTTGTACACAGTTTGAGTAAACAACTTATTTCCTGAAGACAGTATTTAACCCCAGTCTTACAGCAGGCCTAAAAAACACCCACAGCTAATCAAATTTACACTCCATAAAACATGCTCTTCCTGAAAATAGTAAAAGCATCACACTGTATGGTTTATTTTATGAGACGGTAAACAACTGCATTTGACGTCATCCCCCATCCCGCAAATCTTCCTCTAAATTTGTCCATCGCCAAAAGCGTGGAAGAAATCTTTCCAGCAATTAGGGTCTGTCACCTCCAGCTAATGTGCCCCCACCCCCCCTCCCACATGCTCATCTCCGGTTTGGTCGGAGGTGTATCGTCGTCAAGTCGTTCAATTTGGCACACGCACTCTACATGCTTCTGCAAATTCCACTCGCTATCATAGCAAGGCTTGAACAGCAGTGGGTGCACCCATAACTCAGACGATTCAATTTGTGCAAGTTAGGGAGGGAAGAGTCAGGTTTTTTTTCTTCACAAGAACTTTGCAGCATTTTTGCTAAAAAAATGATAGTTGAAATCTGGAAACTGTCAGAATTTGGCTGACATTCCACATTGCCCTTTTAAAATGATTGATTGAAAACCCAAAGAGTGAGAATGATTGACAGATTTTTTTTTTTTTTTTACATGTAAAGGGCACAGGAGTCGGAATTATAATTTTCTTCTTTTAAAATTTACACTTGTTTCTGATCCCTTTGCCAAACAAATCACCCATTACAATAATGCTATACTCGCCCAGAAAAAAAAATACATGCAGCTGTTGACTTTGTACATATGCAATTTGCAGTGGAAAATTCTACCACGCACAATCTTATCGCCAGACATACGATGCCAGTAATCTCTTTATCATAATATTCATAAACTTTTCATTGGTTACATGTATATATGTGCAGGTTTGGACAAACCCATGATTGTACTACATGTATTACAAGCTGACTGATCAGACTGATGCACTTATGCGTGTCCTTTCATCAAGAAGTTCTTAAAACTGGAATATTTTTCAATGGTATTTCCATCAATGGCAGTTTTAGGGCATTTTTTGGGCTAGCTTAATCGGGTTGTAATATTTTTTGTACATTTCACTGATTCCCCAAAGCAGACACTAAATGTCGCTGTTGATAGAAACCCTTTTTCGATTTTTGAATTTTGAATGTGGATTGAATAACAGTTATTTCACAACCAATTTCTGGAGGACTGGAAATACTGCCCATTTGAGCCACTGTTAGGAAAAAAAAAGTACACTCATGTAGTAAGATGACATTTGCAGAATATGCTTTGCTTTGGTTTTTGTTTGTGCACAACAGCGGGAATGGGAGGAGAGTTGCAAACGACAGCACCATAGGAGTGCCGTCCCCAATTCTAATGCCATTTCACTAAATGGGGTAGTCAATTGCTTGCTATAAACCCAACTTGCACTTCATCGCTGAGACATTGGGCTTTTTTTTTTCTCGAACGACATCGCAGGAGTTGACACATCACGAAGAGGGAAAAGAAAATCAATCCAGTATCTATTTATAGGGCCTCGTCTTCTATTACTCGATCGCTCGGCCCCGTTGGTATTTTACGGCCTGCAAGTGATACAGCCAAAGACAAGGCGGGGACTGCTTGTTTTTATTAATTGCAATTTGCCGCCAACACCATGGACGTTAATCAGGGTGGAATGATGCTGCCACATTTTATTATGGGAGACCTGTCTGTTCTTGTTATCTGACGTGATCGTCTTTGAGTACATATTGCTTGCACAACTTAAAAGTGGCACTCGCTATGACAAGTTTTATGAGCGTTACTGTTTGTTCACTTTCGGTTAAAGTGCTGCAACTACAAAATGTAGGTAAACTGGATCAAGAGGTTGTTGTTCACTGGTCACTGAGTAAACGTCGGGGTAACCTCGTTCTCATTTTTCATAAAACTTTGGGAAAAGATCTCTTGACAAACAAAAACACTCATCCAATTAGCACAAAAAATAGTTAGGTATGTTCATGAGTAAAAATCATGCATTGTAAAACTTTTAAATGATGATTTTTGCAAGGTTAAAAAAAAAAGGCTGCCGTCTAGTGCATTTTACAAGCTGTTTTAACTATCAGAAGCCGTCAATTTTTCTGAGTACATATAATATGCCTATGGAATAAACAGATGTCGTTGGTCGGTTATTTATTTTGGAAAAAAGATTCATTTGTTAAAGTAATGACTATAGCAGCATATTCATAATTCGTGCTTTAAAAACCACTTAGTAATGAACACTAGTTTTTGTGTAATATACTGTCAGTGCCCACAAAAACTTTTAAGAATTCATACACTACTTTCTTATTGCCTTTTTTGCAGCCAGCCACAAAGGCATTGGAGCTTTTCCTACACGTAATTTACTGGAAAAGTGTAACTGATCCTGGTAGAGTTCGCAGACTTAACTTGTGTGCGTCTGTTAACCCCTTGCGTACGGATGCCGCAAATGTGCGCAAAAAAAACAGTGCCACCAGGCCGGATGGCGCAATTGTCTGCCGTTTGTGCAGTTTCAATCCATTGTTGGATTAAACAGTGCCACCAGGCCGGATGACACCATTGGCCGCTGTTTGTGCAGTTTCAATCAATTGTTGGATTATTGTGTATAGGTTACGCTTGACTGCACAAACACATTGTAGCGGTTCGCTTGGCTGCCATAACCGTCGCGGCACCCCGACGTCTCCCGTAAAATACCGTACTCAAGGGGTTAAGCAGTTGCCTGTTTGTGTACACGTTTATGTTCATACTGTATAGGTTATGTGAAAATAATGTCTCCATGGTAACTAAAGCTAGATTAATCATTTAGAATCCTTAAATACGCCTCAATGAAAGATGTGTCACCATATGCGTTAAAACCCTAACCTGCAAGGGAGCATGCAAAATCATGTTAAAAGTGGAGGATTTGGGACGGTTAGAGTTAATGCAGTACTTATTGCATAGTTTGTGCATACAAGGGAATATTACAAGACATAAATGTACCTGAATTATACTCTACGTGATCATCTAAACATTCTGCTGTGTATTTATGACAACATACAGCATATCGTATCTCCAAGGAAATCTTATAGCATGGTCTGTCCTTGTGCGTGTAAATTCATTTTTCAGTTCTAAACACATGATTCAAGAGGGAAGCGCGTAAAAAGATTATGACAAATTTTCCTCCTTTTTTTTCCCCGTTGCATTGATATGTTTGTACTATACACGTAGAATTGCACATAGTAAACGTACAATGGAATTGTCGGTTTGACATTCAATTATGGACCGCATTACTCCATTTCAGCACCGTTTCAAACAGTGCCTCTCCCATAATCGTCAAATTGATGTCAACAGTATGATTCACGCATCTCCGGATTAAGGGTCCCGTTTCCATGACAACAATGGCTTTAACCTCCGGCCGTCTCCAGCAAATCACCGTATTGTTATGGTCGGCCTGCTCGGCTACGAGATTTTTTTTTCTTTGACTCGCGGGATGCAGACAGCCAGCGAGACAGAGACAACACTCATCTGATTACGAAAATATCTTGTTACATTTTTGGAAGTCACTGGTATGTTGAAGGAGTACTGGCCAGCGGTGAAAGTCAAATTAGTAATTTAACCCTTCGCAGTATTCAGATCCGTAGTTCATTAAGTTTTATACATGAAGGTGAACTCGTACATGTACATGCAACTGGAGTTCTTTTGTTTTTATTCCTGAGAAAATGCACTTACATTGTACACATTCTCAAAGTATTAACACAAACACATGATTTACATAATTAGCCAGATCTGCAGAAATTGTTTTTGTGCTATAAAAATTTACCCCAAGACCCTGGTATTTATAAAAGTCTCATTTAAATTAGCTGAAGGCTTGCTTACACAAATCAAATATTCTGTATTAAAACAGATCATGCTTGTAGCCTGATTTTGTGTGTGTGGGCGCGTTGGTGTATTCAAACCGCGGACGAAAAATGCGAGAGAACAAAAGAGAACAATATCGTCCGCGATTCCCAGCATACGTCCGCGATTGGAAGTGTGTACAAAACCTATGGAGGCCTTCCGAAAAAGTTAGAGTATAAACAAAAGAGGAACAATGGGACGTCCGCGTTTGGAGGTCGGTACACGACTGTGTGTGTGTGTGTGTGTGTGAACTTCTCATACATTCATAATTGCTGCATCTGTAATTATTCAATTTCTTTTTCAGATTTTTTATTGACATTAACGCACCCCCAGAAGGTTTGATTTTGAAATTTGATCAATTTTGATTAAGATATTGATAATTCAGTGGTTTAAGCCTGTGAAAATTTAACCAAGTTGAGCAATCAAGAACCTTAATAGATTTTCACCGGAAATTTGTTTGATGAAAAATTAGATTTGCTGGGGAAAGAGGTAATTTGCAACGATTAGACAAGGCCAAAAAGGAGGCTAAGGTACATGTATGGGCTCCTTACGCTGTCCACATAGCAACCGCACTTCCATGGGCAGTACGTCGCTGGTATCCGCACCACGCTCCTCGTTCATTTGATACTCGTATACCAGTGGGATTGCTTTGTCTGTTGGCTGACTCCCGATAATTGCGTTTTCAATAAGAATATCACAGCGGGAACCAGACACTTAAATTGAAGTCAGGTAAGATGGCGTCGGTATTGACCCCCCAACTCGCCTTTTCTTTCCGCTGAGGGGGTACATGTAGTTGTGCACGGAGCCCATAGGGCTGATAACACAGTTCGAGACGGTGTTCATACTTTATATGATTCAACATACATTTATACATGAAATAACAAACCTGTGAAAGTTTGAGCTTCAATCCATGATTCGAGTCCCGAGAGAGTACCGTAGTGAAAAACCATTCTGTTTTAACTACGGATCTGAATACTGCGAAGGGTTAAATTACTAATTTGACTTTCACCGCTGGCCAGTACTCCTTGCCAGTGACTTCCAAAAATGTGACTTATATGGGTTTATTTCGATTGTTTAATTTGAAATAACCCACGGCATTTTTGGTCTTCAAATACGATGACAAACTGTCAGATGAACATATTTCTCAGGAGAATTAGTCCTTGTACCGTCTTCATAAACAGTAAGCTTTTGGATTGAAACTACATGTAATCCACTTGGTTTTTGACCATTACCAAAGCTAAAGCATATACCCCTTTGCAGTGTTGTAGTTGAGTACATTTCCATGAGTACGAGTACGAGTACTTTTGATGAGTATGAGTACGAGTACATGGATATTTTCATGTGAGTACGAGTACTACAACACTGCCCCCTTGCTTCCCACCTCCATGTACATTGCCTGGCCGTGCTGAAGAACCTCCCGGGTACAGGGCAACGACTTAGGTCGGCCAATCTCAGCAACCAGATCCCTTAGGGATCATATGAAAGAAGTACATTGCCCACATCAGCTGAGGCACAAAAATGTCTGAACATTCTTCAGAGCATCCAGCAATCAATTTTGATGTTTCACTTTGTCTCGTAACTGCGCTTTACAGTAGTTTTATATCCCTGTGAATTCATTATTCCCAAAGTGGATTTCAATAATCGAGTTAAATTGCCTCAGACAAAAATAAGGAAATCTCATTAAAGGTTTTTCCCAGGACAGATTTTATAGTCCCGTGCCCGGATTTATAATACCCACAATGGTTTCTTTGCAATGGTATTGGTTGTTAAATTTGATTAAATACAAGGATTAAGACACCAACGTTTTTATTTGAATTCAGAAGGTCTCTCAAGGCACAACAAGATTTGTGAAATAATGGGAAGTGCAAATAATTTTCCCAGACAGAAAGTGCACTTAACCACAAATTAGAGAATAATAAACAAGAAATATGATAAAAAAAAAATAATTGTCTTCATAGTTTCACATTCTTGTATTAATTTACAAACGTTTACATTTATAGCTCAGAACTTAAGGTTCATGTATGTACATTTGTAAAACGTACATATATACATGTATACACTGTGACCCTCTCCCCCCAAAAAATAAATAAATATACCATTCAACAATTTGTATTGCAGATTGGTGGGAACCCAAAAAGTCTTTAAAAATTCAAGTTGCTCCTTTTGAAATGGGTAGTAAATTTTCACTCGTACCTAAAATTGTCACTTAAACTTTTGCAGTAAGTGTCTTCCTCAAAAATTACAGAAAATAATACAGAATGCAGCAAGTGACCTAATGCGCGCGTATGAGTGCGCAAGGTGGTCAAACAACGCGCACATGTTAAATTCAGTCAGAACAGGCGTTTGCGTAACCTCGCGTGACATTACGTTGGCAATTTTATCCCGAAAAACCTTTGACCTTCGATTTACCGAACTGGCTTATTGTACATAACATGTACATTTTTTTCAAATTGAACCACATAATTTCAGGATTCTTGTTAAGTTGTTCACAATGTGAATACATGTATATGACCGTCTAGATCATCACATGAAGTACATACCAAAAAAAATCATGGCAGAATAAATTTTGAGATTTTGTTTAATTCTGAGAAAGCTTGAATACCATTAAATCTCGGGGTACATTTTTTGATAGAGTTGAAAAGGGGGACTTTGTGGATGGTGGACACATAATGTAATTTTTTTTTTTTTTTCAAAGCCATTTGTAACTAAATGTGTTCTTAGTGCATTTGCAGCATGGTGTCATATTATCAGGTCATAGTTGCGGATTGGAATAAAGTACAAATATTAATTTGGTATCGCCAGAAAGCCCATTAATTCATCTTTATTATGCCATGTCTATCTCAAGCAATCCAACTTGAGAGACATTCCTCAATTTGCTGAAGAGGGGTTAGATGTGTATTCCTGCCCTGAGCAAAAAATTCTTGAGGTGTCTTCATTGACTTTTATATGTAGCCAGTAAGAATGATAGCGATGCATCTTCATGTAATGTAACCCACTCTGCATACACCTTGGTTTGTATTTCTCTCTCCCGGTGGGCCTATTGACAAGTTGTTAAACCTTTTCATTCAGCTTCAGTGATTTGCAATTTTTTTGGACCCCAGGGTATGAAAATTCTCAGCATAATGGTTTAGTTACAGCAGGTGTTTTGTGTCACAGTGGCTCTGTTTGGATTTCTTTAGGGTGTTTTGTTAGTTTTTGTGAGTGTTTGTACACATACAATAAAATGTACATACCAAAAGACATAACAAGAAAGCACATACAGTTTTCGGTAATACGGTCTGTCACGTATGATAAAATTGCAGTACAATTGCCAGCCTGTCGAACATGTTTTGGGGCACAATGCATGTGTATGGTATAATGGTACAATTCCACTCGATGCTGTGTCCTGAATTACTACAGTTTGGGCAGGGTGTGGTTTGGGGGGGGGGGGGGAGGGGGGAAACCGAAGCTTTGACATGCGGACATTCACACTGGCGCCGCACACTATACCTTACCCAACCGAAGTGCCAAGGACACCACTCTGAATTCCAGCGGTCTTACTTTTCTGAACCGAAATGGTTTCTCCGAAATTATTTTTGTCAATAATTTTCAGACAAACAGCGCATTTTCAAGGGATGGATCATTTTGAATCATCTTTTCAACTGTTGCAATTTTAGAACAAATTTCCATTTGTAGCCCAATTGAACATCCTCCTAGGCAGTGTCCCTTTAATCTTCTTAAAGGACATTTTCAAATTATATTGTTTCTATACAAGGGCTGTAAATCTGTCTGATTTATTGAGTTCAAAATTTAGATTTAAATCCCCGCTCCCGGCACTTTGAAAATCCATTTAAATTACCCAGTCAAGTTTCTCTAGATGTGTGCTTGACGATAGTTTAGATTTGATTTTTTTAAAAAGAAAAAAGTCTTGTAATTTGCCTCTGTCAAATATAACCTTTTGGGATAAACCTGATAAATGGCCCTTGTTTCCGCGAGACGGCCGATAATGACAAACACCGAGGCAAATACAGCCAATTCATTGCTGTCCTCCCAGACACTTGAGAAACGTGAATGACCCAGCTCGGTCGGGTTGTTTCGCCTCCTGCCGGTTTCCCACTGGATTCTCCCAACCACTGTTTCGCTTTCCGCTAAAATGTCTCTGCTGGTCTGGCAGGGTATTGTATCTTGTCCTAATATGGCAGAGCTGCAGTCGAGTCCCTGCAAGTCCTTTCACAAGTCCTTTTGCAAGTCCAGTCAGAAGTCCTTTCTTAAAGCCGGTCACAAGTAACTGGATGAACAATGACAAAGGAATGCCTTTGTCAAAGCTCATTTGAATAGCTTGTGATTGGAATTAGTGCTTGTGATGGACTTGCAGGGACTTATGATGGACTTGGGATGGACTCGACTACAGCCCTGTTATGTGGCTTGAGAGGTTGTTATGTACTGTGGGCATGTATTTTTGTTTCAAAATCAACACTTTTGTACCCGAATCTACCAAAATCAAACACGTGGGCCTAATTTCACGGAATCCGTAATGGCTAGCGAAAAATTGCCGGTAACTAGAGCAAAACAAATCGGTCAGCATATTTCATGGGTTGACAGGGATTTTTTGCTTGTGCGTATGTATACATTGTACATCCCGTAACTATAAGGCTTCCGTGCATGCGGGGTTTGCGCAGAGTTTCTTTGCCAGCTCAGTCAGCACAGAATTTGCAGGTTGTAAGCTCAGAATTCGGCGTTACGGATTTCATGAAACTGGCCCAGCCTCTGCTATTTATACACATGTTGGTTCTTAAAGTGTAATTATACACTATGCACAAGGTAGTGACAGAATCGTTCGCGTATGTTTGATGGATTCCGGTGGCTTTTGATGGATTCAGTACTGCACCGCGTTATGCAACACAGATTTTGTCAATGCATTTTATTTTGTGCTACGAAGTATTGGATATTGGTGGATCATTTGTGAAAGGTCCTAGCCTCTTAATACTGTTGTAAATTTAGGAGCATTCATAGAACCTTCACCAGAGGATGACATTCACTTCAGATTACTTCCCCTGGTTTTGAAGCCAATGACCAATCCTGGAAATTGGTGACGGTGATCTTTTACAATTAATATCAGTGAATAAATAGCCGCTTAGTTAGCAATTCTTCCCTTATCAATTTACTCCTGGGTGTTGAAGCAGCCAGTTTTAGTAAAGTACCTTGCTCAGGGACACAAGTACCCCTTGCCTTGTCTCAAACACATATTTTGAATGCTTGTACATGTACGAGTATATATTGATCAACTACAGAATGAATCCACGTGCACAATGTACTTTTTTGTACATTGTACTGTTACAGGTATGTGTTTTTATTGTATCAATAAAAAAACTTTGCATGAAACAGCGGTGGACCACCTAGGGAATATATTTAGACAGATGGGCGATTGGAGTGGTACTCCTGACTATTTGCACCGCTGGCCATTGATAGCCAATAAGAGAAGTGCGTCTGTAGTGTCTACACTCACACGCCTTGATTTGGCCATCAGAAGGTGCGTCATTGTTTCCTCATTCCCTTTCAAGGAATTCCTTTTTAATGTCAGCGGTTATTCTTTTTTCCTGCACTCGAGCGTTGCTGTTAGTACTACATTGTACATTTATACCCACCCACAGTGGTTTGCTGATTGTGGTCTCATGACGAACTTTCTCTCCACATTGGGTGTCTGCCAAGACTGTTATACCTGCCTAAATTGATAGTCAAAATAAAAAACCACCACCTTTTATGAATGATCATAATTCTTCATCCCATCATGGAGAATTTGTCCTTCCTTCAGGATCCCACCCACTATCAATCTATTCGGACTATCATGTGTTTGATGGAGTAGTACGCCTGAAGAAACCTATCACCCAGTGTATGAGTGTGAATGCAAATTGTGTGCACGCCAAGCAATTGGAGCCGTTGTGATGCCATCTCAGTTGTGCAAGGATTTGAACAAGTCTGTTGATTGGTCGATAGCCAGGTCGATAGCCAGAGTTGTAGTCGAGTCCCTGAAAGCCTTTCACAAGTCGTTTCGCAAGTCCAGTCAGACGTCCTTTCATAAATCCAGTCACAAGTACATTGTAACTGGATGAACAATGACAAAGGAATGCCCTTGTCAAAGCTCATTTGAATAGCTTGTGATTGGAATTAGGACTGGAGGGTTTGTAATAAACTTGCAGGGACTTGTGATGGGCTCGACTACATCCCTGTCGATAGCTTTCAGCTGACCCTATTGCATCCAATAACACATCCTTTCCAGAAACGTGTGCAGGGATAATGCATGCACAAGCATACAGGTATGCTGAACTTGTCAAAACTCTGTGCGTGCGCTTGAAATTATTGAGTTGACAAATCAGCATAGTCTCCCTGCATGCACGTTTCTTCACTAGCCCCTGATACAACCGAGGATGCTTTGAAAGATTCTGACCTGGAAAGGCACAATGGTGGACATGCGATAGTTGACATGAATAAAAGAAAAATCCTGTTTGATTTTAAAAACGACCACAGTTTTTGTTAACCCAGCTTCAACACTTTAACCACTATCTCAAGTATCGAGTGTATTGATTACTCTCCAAGCAGTGAATGTCCACGGAAACCCTTGATAATGACTCGCGTTGATACGGGACAGTGGCTTTTGTTTTGGGCTGATGACTTCTCAATCAAATGCTCCTTGGGGGAGCTGAGTAAAAGAGGTTTAACTGTCACGGGACGCATTCATCTAAATGTGTCATAAATCATGACAATGCTTTACTAAATTACTTAGTATCCCTTGACGACGGTTTGATATGTGTACGTGCATAATGTACACTTGTGAAGTATGGTTTCTGTGTGTTTGAAGATGTGGAGAGCATTTTAAATTAATATACTTATAACTATCACAGCCTATCAAAAACTCTTAACACCAACTCTCACAGCTTGTGTGTTTCAATCTGTCATTTGATAGGTTTTGATCTGTACAGCAGCTGGGCCAATCGACCCAGCTGCTGTACAGATCAAAACTTATCAAATGACAGATTGAAACGCACAAGCTGTGAGAGTTGGTGTTAAGAGTTTTTGATAGGCTGTGATAGTTATAAGTATAGGAGGGTTTTAAAGAGACTGCATCATTGAAGGTCTTAACCCATTGAATAGGACAACAGCCATGCTACAGTTTGAAAAAGACCACCTGGCCGGTTGTCATCTATACAGAATCCTGTATTTAATGGCATACCAGTACCCCATTGATAAGAGCAGGACAGAATGGGTTAACCAGTACTGAAAGGGACGTTCCTTGAAAAACTGTGGGTTGGTACTGTTATGAACACTCATTGGTGGTTGATTGCACAAAATTGGTCCAGTGTATCTTAAATATCTTGGAGATGTGTAATTTATGTTTATTCTTGAGGTGATGTCATGGAATGCAAATACTCATTAATGGAGTCCTCTTCAGTATTTTTGTAATAACACTGAATGCATTGTGTAGTAAATATGGTGGCACAGTTGTATAACTTGATGGCACTGTACCGCAGAGTTGTACTCAAGTCCCCTGCAAGTCCAGTCAGAAGTCCTTTCATAAAGCCAGTCACAAGTGACTGGATGAACGATGACAAAGGAATGCCTTTGTCAAAGCTCATTTCAATAGCTTGTGATTGGGATTAGGACTGGAAGGCTTGTGTTGGACTTGTGGTGGACTTACAGGGACTTGTGATGGACTCGAATACATCTCTGCCAAAGAGTTTGTGGCCTTGAGTAATCTTGTAATTTGGAGAATTGGATCCCCGTGGCTCAAAAATGATTCCTGCAGGCAGGTAAATGACCTGTAGGTTAAATGGCACGTGAACTTATGGTAAGAGGGTTGGGTCCTAGCATTTTAATCTTTGCGTCAGATCTCCATTTTGTTTCTGTATGTACTTAATTTCTTCCTTCTCATGATGTTTATGAGAACTGAGAATTCACAAATTGTAAAATGTCACTCAGAATCTTGCTTAAGATACGGTAGCTTTCAAACGTTTAGAATTCTGGGCACACAAGATCCTGAAAGTTAAGTTTACAGGCATGCAACTTTTCCTTGGATCAGCTGATTTCCTTGTTTTTCACTTCACACTTGGAATTTCCTCGGGTTTTTTTAAATTCTAATTTCCAAGTTGCATGCCTGGTTTAGTGTGCATTAAAAGCAGACCACTTGTCCATTTCATTTGCATCAAAGTAAACTGCAAGTTGTAGATCGGGGGAGTGGGGGGGGGATTCTTTTTTAAAAATCTCTGCTCAAATTTAGTTTTTTGGGGGTGTCGGTACTGGTTTTTGAAGTGGAGGCCCTTTTAATTTTTTGTCAAATGTTACCAGAAAGGGAAAGTGCCTCCCCTCATGGTTAGGATATTTTTTTACCCTAACTACCCCAAACCTTGCAAACTCCAACAGCAGGTTTTGTCAAGTTTTGATGTGTTCAATACTGTAGCACCTTGGCACCATTACTTTACATGGAGCTATGAATGATGCCCCAATCTGTCCAAGTACAAAGAATGTGCCATAGGTATACTGCACAGTGTTGGATTTTGACATGTTGATGAAGCCTCCTTGTAAAAATGCCTAGGGGCTAGGGTTAAGGTATGACATACAGGTAGCTTTGCTAACGATCAAAATCCATATTTATTTTGAAAGCTTAAAGACTTACCAAATCCCCTGACAAATATCTCCTTCTGAAATGTCATCTTTGAGAAAATTGTTTGAAGAACTCCAAAATGCTGTGGCTCATTTTGATTTCAACGATAGAAATTAGCCGATGTGAACATGCACAAAATTACTGTATAAAAGCGGTTTTCATTATTTTCTCAAAGACTCGATTGACGGATTGAGCTCAAACTTTCCAAGGTTTGTTATTTCATGTTAAATCACACAAAGTATGAACATTGTCGACAGCTATGTTATCAGCTCTGCCAATACTTTATCATATATCTACCGTTAGAAGTTGTTGTAAAATGGCCGGCGGGCTTTTCCTTCATAAATACAGGAAGTTTGATTTACATGTATGGATAAATAATTATCACTGGGTGGGTGTCCTCTCTGACCTGACCATGTTGGTCCTTGAAAAACAGATGCGATTGTGCCAACTTGTGCATGCACTTGGACTGCATAAAAAAGCAGGAAGGTTTCTTACATGTTGGAAATGTCCATTGTTCTAGGCAGATCCGGGATATCTGATGTTATCTTGCATTTATTTTTGATTAATTTGATGATAGATGATATGATTGATTTGGTAAACAAAATTGTTGCGTTTCTTCAAGTACTTCCGTTTGGTTTGAGCTACATTGAAGTCTTTGCCCCGTCAGAATGAATTAGGCTATTTTTTGGCCAACAAAGTTTGATTTTAGTTATGGATGCAAGCCGTTTGAAGTTTCGAGTGCAGAAAAGCCAAGAGTGCTTTTCAAGGAGCTTTGTCTTTGAGAATAGTTTGACTTTTACCATATGCTAATTTCATCATGGACGGGCCAACTTGTTTACAGTCTTTCTTTTCCCGTTTCCTTTCAGCAACATGGGTGGGAGGAGGCTATATCAACGGAACGGCCGAATACGTCTTCAGACCAGATTCCGGGTTGCTATGGACACAGGCACCATGGGGATATGCTGCAAGCCTTATTCTAGGTATGGCAGTCTCTATCTTTTGTCTCGTAGTATCCCTCAGAAATGGAGGGGGGGGGATCTGAAACTGCAGTCCATTGTGTTCAAAAGAATTACAACAAGCAAAAGATAGTACTAATATTTTCAAGGGTAGAGTCTAAGGTCCCTGTTAGATTATTGATGGGCTGGCTTATGGTTTTAGCATAAGCACACTTTGTCAGTGATGAGTATATGCACACCCAAATCTACCTTTTTTTCACAAATAAAATATAAATTAAACAGACAAAATGTTTTTGAAGGTACAAATCCCACCCTCCCCACCAAAGAACCAACCAAAAGCAACCCACCAGATATAACTTAAATTTTATTATAGTACTTAAGACCTTGTCATGCTCTTGTCATCAGTTAATTTTGAACAATTTGTGCGACAGTATATTGCGGCCAAACCCGTGATGGCCTGTGGTTAGGTTACTCACATACAAGGATTTGTGTACACGTGTTTTTAACCCATGTACGTCCATCCACACTTGACACGCTATTGCTTGTGGGGTACCTCTATTGTTTGACCCTACTTCCCTTCTTTTGTTCTCCTTTGTCCCCTTAGAAATCTGGAAATACATAGCGTTACAGCTGTGGGGTACATCAATTTCTAAAGACCCAATTGTGGGATACCATTGTCCCTATTGTTGCCCTTTGTTCCCGGTACCCTGTAAGTGCCAATGTGTAAGCGCATAATAACTTTAGTTTAATTTGTATCCTTGTTTTTTCCTGCAATGGAAAACCTGTATGTTGTATTGCGTACTACATGTAAGTTTGCTGATATCTGCCATTCAAAGTATAGAAGGTTTGCGGTATTACACAGTGTGAAATTGATCTCTTTTGAGTTGTGTGGTTCTGAGAAGAACCGGTTGTTTTAACTTAACGTTTCGGGAAACTGCTGGACTGTAGCGGTGATACCGCAGACCTTTCTATATTTTGTTCATATTTACCATGCAAACTTCAAGTCCCATTTATCTGCTATCTAATTCACATCCAGGTGGTCTGTTGTTTGCCAAAGCGATGAGGTTGCAGGGTTACATCACCATGTTGGACCCCTTCCAGCTCAAGTATGGCTCCCGGATGGGCGGGCTTCTCTTTATCCCAGCCCTGACAGGAGAACTCTTCTGGACGGCTGCTATATTGAACGCTCTAGGTAAACGTGACTCCTATTTGTGTAGAAACGAGGGCACTGTTGAAAGCTTGTAAGGATAGAATTACAGTGTAAACTTGCCAAACATCCTAGTTGAACAATTTGGCAAAAATTGCTTGAAATATTCAGTTGTGGTACATGCAGATAAGTTTAGAGTAAATTTTGCCTCACCCAACTTCTTTTTTCTTCTTTTTTCTAAGTCTTAATAAGTCACTTCAAAAATAGAAATACATGTGGGTCCAATTCTTTATCTCATGTACTCTACATTGTTGCAGTACCATTTATATAATTTGTTCCTAGTACGACTGTGCCGAACCTCAACAAGTACATGTGCATAGTTTTCAAGAGCATAAAATTCATGATCGTGTACTTGATTCTCTTTGTTTTTCAAACATCAGGGTCGACCATTAGTGTGGTACTCGAGCTTGACACGAACATCTCCGTCATCGTGTCGGCCTGCATCGCTGTCTTTTACACGTTCTTCGGCGGTCTGTACTCGGTGGCCTACACCGATGTCGTCCAGCTCATTTGCATATTTATTGGCCTGGTAAGTGGCAAGCGTGGACAGGCCGGCTGTATCAAATTCCACGGCCTGCCAGTCTAGCAGTCCGACATGCTCGTAAATGCGCATTTTTTACTTTAAGAATCTGTCTTGTCTTGAAACCTTTAGATGTGTGAAGTCATCTCGATCACAGTCGATTAGTTTGTCACTGAATATTTTTTTTGTACTGCGGATGCATTAAGTATGGAGACTGCAACATTTGTAAATTTTTTTAAATTGAAGGGTGAAGTGTAATAGCAGGCCTTTTTTTGCTAGCCCAGTACACAAACAGCTACAGACTAGAAAACGGGCTTGTTATGCATTTTTATGCAAAACACAGCAATCAGCCCACACAGAACTGTGTTTCCACATTTAGAATTTTACAATAACACTATGGGCTAGTTAAACCTTAACCCTACCCCCTAGGCATTTTGACTAGGAAGTGTCCTCAACCTGTCAAAATCCAACACTGTGCAGTATACCTATGGCACATTCTTTGGACTTGGACATATTGAGGCATCATAGCTCCATGTAAATTAATGGTGCCAAGGCGCGACAGTCCTGAACTCATCAAAATTCAACACAACCTGCCGTTAGAGTTTGTGAGGCTTGGGGTAGTTGGGGTTAGGGACTACAATCCCGGCCAAAATGCTTGGGCCACGTGATGATAAACATACCCTCCCCCGCGCCCCCCGCTCCCCCGCTAAATGTTGTAATATCAAGCCGGAGTGCATTCCGCGCAATGAGAGCCAACATTGACCAGGGGCAGGGGGGTCAGGGGCCCAACGAGATTTGGCCGGGATTGTAGTGGAGAAGACATTTAGCGCAAGTCCTAAATGGGTACATATGGAATGCTGTGGGCTAGTGTGCTAGACTCAAGATTTGGCAATACTACAGATTGTGGGTTCCAGTCCAGCAGAGTTCATGGGGCTTGTGTTCTTGAGCAAGGCACTTTGTCACAAGTTGCTTCTCTCCACCCATGAGTAAATGGGTACCTGTGAGGGCAGTGATGGTTTATATGTGTTTGATTAGCCCATGTGTGCTTAACTTGCAGCCGGGGGGCCGTACACTCCCCAGGGAGCTGAGAAAGTTTCTTGAATGAGTAATAGGCCTGATGAACAGGGGTAATAATGTAGCGCCTTGAGTACCATGATTACGGTGGATATGTACGCTTTACAAATCTACATTATTATTATAAGGATGTTACATGTAACGCTTACAGGTACATTTATCATCAAACGTTTGATGATGGAAAATGGTGACGAACCGCATATCTTAATGTTGATGGTGTGGGTTTTAATTGCTAATCCAATCTAAAAAAGTAATTAATTAAATAAAGGAAAATGAAACAATACCTGCATACTGCAGAAAATTTAGTGTTCATTTTCCCCCCAATTCTTAAAATGTTCATGCCTTTTCCTGACACAAGAGGGAGCTGTTGCTGTGATAGCATAAAAATCCCGGCAATTGCTGGCAGAAAATGGCAAAAGAAAGCTTGGATCCGCAGTGTGTGTAATGGATGCAAGTCGTCCAAATTCCACTTTGGGGCCCTTTTACAAGTAGCTGGACAATTGTCAAGTCTTAAACACATTCAGTCCCATACCTCGGACATCTCGGGCTACGCCACGTATGTGCAGATCCATACCCAGGATATTTGAGGCTGCATGGATGTGTTTTGGGATGTTCAACCTCTTGAGTACGGACGACGGCCATAGCCGCAGTTTGAAAAAGGCCGCCTTGCCAGTTGTCTATATGCGCATTCCTGCGCGCACTCAATCTATTGTGCTTGGCTGCACAAGCCCGTCTTGGCATACGTGTGGGTAACACAAATGGTTAAAAAGACATTGTGTGTAAAAAGTGCATACCACTACCAGGCTTAAGGGTAGGGCGGAACATTCTAAAATTATTTGAAACTAGTAGTAAAAGATTCCACTCAATTTTGACATTGTATTCGGTTTTCATGTTCAGTGGGTCTGCATTCCCTTCGCGCTGACCAATGAAGCAGTCGAGCCGATTGGAATGACCTCTGTCAGGTGGCTAGGCACGTGGGATCCTTCTTTTGCCGGAGTCTGGGTCGACTCCGCCCTTCTTCTTGTAAGTCCGAAATTTTGTTCATCTTTGCTTTTGATCGTAGAAGATCAATTGTAATTTGTCCTTAACCATGGCCCTTGGGAATTATTCTTGATGGTATTAAATGTTTTGATTTTTCCTCAAGCACCTTGCCCGAGTAACAATTTTACCCAGACTGCACTGCAAGTAAAATTACGGAGGGACTACAATATCTCTCATAAATCTTTTGTTTATGGGCATATTTCAACGTTACAAGTAAAATATTATTTCATTTTCAAAGTGAACAAAGAAACTGGCAGAAGCAGGATTCGAACCTGCGACCTCCGGAATACCATACCGGTATTCCGGAGGTCGCAGGTTCGAATCCCGCCACTGCCAGTTTCTTTGTTCACTTTGAAAATGTATTCAAAATTTACCTAGTCAGTTTCCCTTGTGGATTGTTTGACAAATTAGAAGTTAAAAAGTCGTATCCTCATTGAGTGATCCCCACAATGTCGCTTCCCAGGTTGTATCGTAAAATTGGGTGTGATCCCTGGCTACACGGCATTCTGGGTTTATGACTTCTGACTAGTGCCCACCCGAACAAAGATACTGACAATTTGGGAGACTGCCAACATAGGGCAAGATAGCTCAGTTGGTAGAGCGCCGGTACGGTATTCCGGAGGTCGCAGGTTCGAATCCCGCTCCTGCCAGTTTATTTGTTCACTTTGAAAATGTATTCAAAATTTACCTAGTCAGTTTCCCTTGTAGATTGTTTGACAAAATATTATTCCAACACAATTTCCTGATTTTAGTTTGAAGTGCACGTGGAACCCTTTCCAATTAATGCAAAAATTGGATATGTGTACGGAGATAATAATTCACCGAGAATTAATCAGCCGTAGACGACTGTGTACCAGAGTGATAACCCCTCAACAGTAACTTTGTTTCTTTTTCATGATGCTTTCGGGAGCTGTTTAGTTTGTCTGCGTTTCCAGTTTCGATGTTTTTCATTCATTGTCGTTTTTCGGTCATTTTAATTTCATAGTATTTCTTGCCCGTCTTCGAGGGTTTAAATCCCGAGACATGTAAATGAATATTTGTTTCCTTTCCAGATATTTGGCGGTATCCCCTGGCAGGTCTATTTCCAGCGCGTCCTTTCCTCCAAGACGCCAGAGAGAGCCCAAGCCCTTTCCTTTGTTGCTGCTATCGGCTGCATACTGATGGCCATTCCCTCTATTCTGATTGGTGCTATCGGAGCCAGCACAAGTAAGCGAGGCTTCTGTCCATGCTTCTATAATTGATATCTGGAGTTGACCTCCACATCCCACGTACTGTGAGCGCTCATCCAAAAAAGCCCCATTTCCATCTGCCTTTGGCCGTGGGAAATAGAAAACCCTCTCAAGATTGATCACAGTCCCTGGATCCGCATACACGTGCACTGGTGCCCTCTTTGCCAGTCAATATATTTTGTAGTGAGCTATTTTTCACTGTCCAACTGGCTGAAATGCCACAACCCTGAATCTTTAAACGGATGGAGACAACCAACCTAGCCACTTGCTACTGTTGTTTATCCCTTATATGAACCCCCCCCCCCTTCCATCAGGTCACTAGGGCCATTTTTGCCAATCAATATATGAATAGTCAGTACTTTTTCTTTGTTCGACAGACTGGAATGAGACATCCCTGGATCTGCAGCGGACAGACCCATATAACCAAACCAGCCTCTTGCTCCCATTGGTTATCCAGTATCTGACCCCGCAGGTCGTGTCTTTCATCGGTCTCGGGGCTGTGTCAGCGGCCGTCATGTCGTCCGCCGATTCATCAATTCTCTCGGCCAGCTCAATGTTCACCCGGAACATCTACAAGCTGGTGTTCCGTCAGAAGGTAATGAAGGTCATCCTGGGGCAGGTCGTGCACCTTGGTGATGCTTGTTTTAAGATTATTTGCTCTGTATACAGGAATTCGCCGACGCCATTTTTACAGCGGTACCGCGCTCGCGTGCAGGCTGCCCGCGTTCTTTAATTTGAGTCACGTGCGCATTTTAGGCAAGTTGTAAACACCTGTTGGTCGAAGCTGCCTCGAGCGCGTGCGTCTAATACGCACGCGAGCGCCTCGCCACCGCAGTAAATGCTTCTAATTTTGGTCGCCGGATTAGTCTATAGACTATAGATTTTCTGTCCATCTGATTGGAATATAGTCCACAAAAAATTGTAATTGAACATTCTTTTCTTCTGGGACTCATCTTTTGTTTCCACACTTGACATGCTTGTAATCGTACAACTCGTGAACCTTTACATTTGTTTGTGTATGTGCATTGTTTTTTCACAGGCTGCTGAAGTTGAGCTGCTCTGGGTAATGCGTATCGGCATTGTAGTTGTCGGTGCCATAGCAACAGTACTCGGTCTTGTCATAACCTCCGTCTACGAACTCTGGTTTCTCTGCTCCGACTTTGTTTACGTCGTGCTGTTCCCGCAGCTATTCTGCGTGGTGTATTTCTCCAAATGCAATACGTATGGCTCTTTATTGGGCTACATAATGGCTCTCGTATTACGTCTTGGAGGAGGTGATTCGGTCATCGGCATACCCGTGTTTATCAAGTATCCTTATTACAATGCTAGTGATGGTCAGTTGTTTCCATTCAAGACGCTATCTATGCTGATGTCGCTGCTGACCCTCCTTGTGGTATCCTACTTGCTAGATTGGCTGTTCAGGAGCGGTCGGATTCCAAAGCAGTACGACTTCTTCCAGTGTATTGTGAATCTTCCACCTGGGGCAGATGCGGACAAGTACGATAACGTGAACACGGAGAAACTACAGTTGCGGAAGTTAGACCCCATGGGCCTGCCTGCGGCTGAGGGTACGACGTCGGTCACGCCACAGCAACGAGAGAAGTTGCTGGACATCACGCGCGGGATCATGCCAGAGTCGGCATCGATGGAGCCTTTGCAGGAGGATTATGCATCCAGCCCATCCGACGAAGACCGCCCTCTACCGAGCGATACGCAATAACCCCATCTTTCCCTCTTCACCTTTCAGTTCATGATTAGACTGGTTCCTGCCCCAAAGTACATTTGGGGACTGGTTGCTTCAAATATGCTTTTGATTGCTCCTCATTTGCTCAAGCACTTTAACTTAAAGATTCTTCTTGTTTTCAGTCGTGTAAGTGTGTTTGAATCGTGGCATTTATTTGTTTGAATGCACATGTGTTTTGGTAGGCTTTTTTGGCAGCAGATGAGAACAATGCAATGTGTTTTTTTTCTCCTGCAAATCAATGTAAAAATCCCTAATTTGCATATGCATGACGAGTTCCTCCAGATGTATGCTATATTAGTCTTGCCTGCTACCAGTCCATGTATTCGATGTCGGAATGATAATGGGGTGACCGGGAACCAGTCTAACTCGGAATATCCTGGTTTATGCCACACACCTTCAGATCCCACAACCGGAATATCCCGGGCTGTGTGAGTGTATACTTGAAAGTATACACTCAGACAGTCGGGCCAACTGAGGTTGAATTATGTGGCATTGAACGGGTTCATTGTCGTTCTAGCTTAGGAACTATTTTGCAATACATGTTAATTATGTGTGTTTGATCATTCACAGTGGAATATCTTAATGGTCAAACTAAGGACATGTAAGCCTTTGTCATAGAGTCCCAAAGTTAAGTCCCATCAACATTTCTGTGCGATGAATTTTTCCATGCATGAAATCCACATTATTCAACTCTTATCTAAGTGCAGTACTTTGTTTCTAAATGCCTAACAAATGATAATCTTTTTTTGGGTGAACAAGTTTGATAATTCCAGTTGATTCCCATTATGACAAGAACTTGTGATTCCATTTTTACGATTTGAGGACATACTTGGAAAATAAAATGTGAAATTATCAATTTTGTTTTTGGTTGGGGGGGGTTGCATTACAAGTAGCGTCTCGTTGAGGAAGTTAGCCATGATTTGTAAAATTGTGCTTTTCTAAGCTCTGTTTTCATTTTGAGTGACGTAAGGTGACACAATCTAGGTTGAAAGTTAACGGTACAGTTGCTTAGAAGTTAAGAATGTTTCAACTCGGAATGGAAACATAAGTAGTGGATTTTTTTTTTTCAGAAATGTACGTGTCTCTACAATCCACAATACCACTCCACCCGACCTTGTGTGTGGTTATATTTTGTTTCCATTCCTCATTAAATCTGTGACTATTTTTAAACAAACCGAGATGGCTTTCACTGTAAGCACGAACGTTGGTGAGTGCTTTACCGAGTGTACTTGGCAATACATGAATTAGATTAGTATACAGTGTAAGTATGTGGAAGTGCGTGGAAAATACATCGGGTCTCTTCACATCAACAGAAATTTGTATGTTGGCCTTTGGCAAAAGCTCCAAATGTCTTCAACATTTTTAAACGTTAAATTGGAAACATTTTTTTGCGATTGTTAGAGCTCCAATTCAAGATTTTAACTGCTGAACAATTGGAGTTCTACTGTGGTTGAAAGAGCCCTGATAAAACCTGTGGTTTAATTTCATGTTGCTCCACAATGGTTTAAGCAGAAATGTTTTAATAACTATTGTTGGCACATTTTACTATTCTTAGCAATATTTTATAGCCAGGTCTTGCTAACATCTGCAGGTACCAAATAAAACATGTGTTTCAATTAATAAATATGTAGTTCTGCATGTAAAAAACTGCGTAGTTGCCATTGTTTTTACATTGGTTGTCATGGCAACTACGGACTTCTCAAAAAAAAATTCAGGCCGATAACCCAAAGCATTCCGGGAGCTTTTAAAAAAAGAATAAGTGGACACGTTGGCTTCAATACAGGTTGAAATTACAGAAATGTGAAGAGGCCTGATAACTTTCATGATGTCATGTCATGTGGTAAAGAATAGCGAATCAGAGATTTGAAACGGCGTCTTCAGAGTTTTTATTAAGTTTTGAGTTGTTCATTTGTTTTATTATTTGTGAAATTGAAGCTTTATTGTAACACATTGTTTTAATGTTTTTGTTTTTTTTAATCTTGAAATAACACCTGATACCTCCAAGAGGATTTGCACTGTAATGACAAATAATATCAATGCACAATTTAGGAAAATGATTTTTATTGTAAAATGAAATCATTCCTTTTATAGCTGCTATGTCTGTTTTTGGTGTGTACGTGTATTGACCTGAGCAATAAATTTATAAATTGAATTGCTATTCTGTGTAATAAGAAAAAGGTATGAGCTTTAAATTGAGACATTCCACCGAAAAATCGACCAATGATAAATAACAGATTGAATAACGTTTTCAAGTTTTGAAGTAGGAGTCGGACACTCGTAATTCGTACTGTATTAATGTATGTCGTGGGGAAAACCAAATAGGTAACCACTGCTATATCAGATTGGAACCAGCCAGCAGACTCCGGCACTAGAAAGCAAAATGTCGTACGTTTGAGTCCCACCTGAGTGATTTTTTCCCAAATAATCGCTTGGGACAACACCGAGTATACACTAATACAGTGTTTATAAAATATAGAGCAAAACCGAATATATTAAAATAATGTGGAAAGCACTTAAAACGACCAACCAAAATGACATCGTCACGCCTTGTGCCTATTCGATAAAGCCTTGTGCCTATTCAATAGAGCCTTGTGCCTATTCGATAAAGCCTTGTGCCTATTCAATAGAGCCTTGTGCCTATTCAATAGAGCCTTGTGCCTATTCAATAGAGCCTTGTGCCTATTCAATAGAGCCTTGTGCCTATTCAGTAAGGCCCAGTGCACTTTCAGTAGTACTCCTCGACGATGTCATTTTGGTGGTTCTGGAACAGTGCCTTCCCACAAATGTACATCACCCCGACACAAATTCCATCTTATGAAAAGACCAAATAGAGTATTTGTATAAGCGCGTTTTATTCTTTAATTCTTTAGTCTGGGAAATTCTTGAAATTGAAATGTTCAGTCAAAGACCAGACATAGCATGCAGCTTGAGGCTGCCTTCAATGCACTTTGACTCGACAGTCAACAAATTGTATATTCGGACCGTTCTGTGGCAATTCCAGCCGTCATGGATGTTATGTGTAGTGGCTTGGTTTTTATGTCAAGTTAAAATCAGAGAAATATTTTATGTTTCATCAAACTTTTGTCAAAGATATTCAGTTCAGAGAGAACAAAATGTGTGTATATACATTAAGTTTATGGTAAATGATTTAAAGTCTGTGCACAACTGTATATTATTCCTTGTATGTAATGGCTCAATGCAAATTTTTTTTTTGTGTGTGAAAGCAACAATTTGAGATAATGCTAACCTGCGGGTGTTTTGAGCTAAGCTGACGTTGGGGTAGACTGATTGCAAAACGGGTAATTGTTCTTGCCACAAAAGTAAAAATCATCATCAGAATTTGTCCCCCAGAACAGTTCCTGCTGGCAATGATTTTAGAAAAGGGGACGGGGAGGGGGGTAAAGTTTCCCTTGTGATTGGTCCTCTGGGGGAGTACACAATTTGGTATTTCCTTCCAGTGCAAAACAAATGCATTAGTTTTGCTACTCGATTTAAAATTTCTAACTGAAATAAAATAAAAAAATTGTTTAAGAAAACGAGGCATTTAAAACTTCTTCTTTCTTATGCAAATCACCCATCACAAGCCCTATGGCACTCGAGGTGTGAGCTACAGAGGATTATGTGGAAGAACCAGCCCCTCACACTGAAACAAGACCAGCTAATTTCTTCACAGTATGAATTGGGTCGGGATGGGTAACTAGTCCACTGCAAGACATTAATAATGCTTCTACCTATATTAAGCGTAGAAGTGCCATAGCCCAGGACTGGGCTCGAACCCACAACCTGCAGAATAACCCACAGACCTTGAAATGTGCCAAACCACTAGGCCCACAGCACTTCCACAAAACATATTGAAAATATTGCAGTGCTGATGGGAAAAAAATATGAAAAATTCGACCTCATCTTCCCTTCAAATGATCATGAATCAGAAGAGTCTTTTGCTCCAGCACTAAAACCCGGCCTTTTAATTCCTTAGTTCATTCCCTAAATGTAACATTCCATTATTTTTTAGCAATATTTTTAGGGAGATTTTTTATTTTTTTAACCCATTAAAATTGGCATGGCTCTAATACTATGTATTTTACATTTCTGTACACAGTGGGATTTTTCATATGGCTTGCAGTAAATTGTACACATGCAATAATTGTGGATCCATTTTGTTTGTAAGTCGATTCAGTTTTTGCTTTGTTCTTGCGGATTCTGCAGCCATTTTGTCTTCCCAGCATGCAGTGTGAGTTGGCCTTGTTAAAGCGTTTCTCCAACCGTTATCTAAACTATGAATCTAAATATAAATAAATGTTGAGAATTATACAAGTTGGAAAATGTAAAAGCAATCGTAGAAGTCAGAAGTGTGTGCTGTAAATGCTTTTGATTTTGATCAATTGGAATTGATCCTGAAAATGCCGAAATGAATATCTGTGAATGGTACGCATGTAGAGATGTACACACATTTCGGTTAGTAATCAACAAGACATATTTCACACCAAGAATTGAGTTAAAACGCCCCCTGTAAGTAGTTTTTGTTGTCTTTATGGTAAATGCCAACCGGTCTTAATGTCTGAACGAAGAACAAGATCTTCAGACATTTCTTGAGAAAGCTAATTGATTTAATGAAGTTGTATAATTTGCTTGTTAATGTATAGTTGTGGGTTTGTTAATTTAACAAACAAAGGGAATTTAGTTGAAACAGTTGCCTTGCCTAGTGCTTTTGGTAATTAACCACAATTATCCCAATTAAGAATGGTCAATGGAAACCAACCCAATTAGGAATGCCCTTTGCTTGGAACCAGTCCCAATTAGGATTGACCTTGGAAACCATCCCAATTAAGAATGCCCTTTGCTTGGAACCAGCAAATTGACCTTGGAAACCAACCCAATTAGGAATGCCCTTTGCTTGGAACCAGTCCCAATTAGGATTGACCTTGGAAACCAACCAAATTAAGAGTGGGCTTTGGAAACCGTCCAAATGAAGTTTTATCTGATCTGGACACCAATTTTTATGAACAATTATTTTCAACCGAGATGAATTTGGGGCCCAATTGAAGCAATAAATTGCAAGCAACTCATTAAAATGAGGACGGATTGTCAAATTTTATTTCATTTTAAACCAACTGTATTGAATAGAAAAAGTACTCCATTGTATGATCTGCTTTCAAATGCATGCGTTTGGCTCATTCAACTCTTGAATATAACTGTTTGAGGGATTTGTTTTATTTTATTTTTCAGAGAGACTGGCTAATTTTTTTTAAAGGTCACACATGTAAAAAGTTATTAACTATGACCTTAAGTTATTGTTTGTAGTCTAAATTAAGTCCTAATTAATATGATCAGTGTTTATTCTTTCAGAAATGTTAATGTGTTTTAGAAATTCTGATTACTATATTAAAAAAAAAATGTTTCGTCCATGTTGTTTGTTTATACTGCTTTTCAGTAAACAAATTGGCAGTTTGTGAAATTAAGTAAACTTTAATGGGTAGAGTACATCATTTGAATATATTAGACAATACGCGTGCTAACTATACAGCCTAGTTCCCTGAAGAGATCACTGTTAGAGTACCGAAGTCTGACATCAGTTGGCATGACAACTGGCTCCAAACAAATAGCGATTTTGACTATTCCTTTGTTAACAGCCAGTCATGCAAACACATTGACACAAAATAACAAAAGTATTCTGGCTCCAAACATTGCATTGCATTGACGTCATCACTTCAGTACTCTATAAAACCTTCGCTTCCAAAATGTGAATATTTTTGCCAGGGAATAACTTAATATTAGACATCAAGTAAAATGGTCACATTGAAGATTTTGCTGTGCATGGGTTGGTCTTCTCTTAACAAATATTGCAAAATTGATGAATTGTGCATTTCCTACAATTACTTAAAATATCGGATCACTTTCTAGAAAAGGCCTATTCAAAGATTATTCAAACAAAGTGCAGTTTTGAATGGAATTATCTTAGCTGTAGGGAGAGCATCATTATTAAACAGACAGTATCGTAAGCGGTACCACTAATGTCACAAAGGTACCGCATTCAGGGCCTTTCACATTTTGGAAGCGAAGGTTTTATAGAGTACCGAAGTGATGACGTCAATGCAATGTTTGGAGCCAGAATACTTTTGTTATTTTGTGTTGATGTGTTTGCATGACTGGCTGTTAACAAAGGCCCTGAATGCGGTACCACTGTCGTCACAAAGATACGGCATTCAGGGCCTTGCCATTTGGATTTTGAGGGCAAAAATTAAGTCATTAACTTCATTGGTAATGAATTATTATATTACAAAACCACCCGAGTTCTGTCATAAATTAAGAATAAGGCGATTATCAGAGCCATTTGGTGGTAAGTTATATCAGTACCTAAAAAAACAAATGTACCTCTTGTGATACCGTCTGCATAATAAAGATGTCTTCCTTTAAACAGTTATGTGTTGAAGTATAAACCAATTTAGTTATTAACAGATCCCAGTTGAAAATGTATAAAACATTTTAAAACAATTAATTATTCAATTTCGGGGGTGAGCCAGTTGTCAAGGACACGAATTTACTGGTCGGAGTGGCCTGTTCTAAAATCAGCTGGCTACTGGACTTAAATTTGCAATTAAAATTGGTACTTGGAATGACCTGAAGTCATCATATGCAAGTCTTTCTTTGGACAAGTGCTGCCATTTTTGTAGATGTTATGTGCCAACCATTTCAGTATGATTGGAATTGGCTACAATTTGTAATGTATTCTAGTAATTGTATTTTTGACCAATTTTATAAAACGTTTTAACGGGTCCAACGCATGGAAATTGACTGCCACTGTTTTTGTTGAATTGACTAAACACTGCACAGTACAAAAATATGTTGAATAGATTTTTGTAGAATTGTGTAAATTAGAAAAAGTATTATAAAAGTTATGGTTAATATTCCCAGAGGCTCAAATTGTCACGTAGCATTTGGAATTTATAAATATTCATAGGCGAGGGACTACAGTCATTTTGTGTATATGTTGGGGGTTAAATAATGGCTTTAATGGATGATTGCTGCTTTGATTGTCTATAATGCAGATTATTGGTATAAGTATTCCGGTCAAGAGAATAAAAACAAATGTCGTAGATGCAGTCTTGGAATTTTAATGTGTACATTTTGTATTTGAATATGGCTTTCTATTTCTCCCGAAGAAAAATTTCAGGAGGCACCCGTATCCTTTGCCGATGGGTGCGATTCTTGAAATATCAGCATTTCCAAAAAAGAACGAAAACTGGAGAGAAAATTATGTTGCTGTCACGTTGTTTTTAAATAAATTGGACTTCTTGTTTACTTTTAAAACCAATATGACCATAGAAACTGTAACATTTTTTCTTTTAGAATTTCAGGAAGAGATGGGAATAACTTGGTACCTCCTCTTAATTTAAAGAAACGAGCAAAACAAAAATGCAAAAAAACACCTCGGCCAAATATGTTGCCTTGTTAGGAGAAAGCCAATGTGCTGGACCGAACAAATTGCAATAGAGTACCGAAGTGATGACGTCAATCAATGCAATGTTTGGAACCAGAATTCATTCTAAACTGCATGTGTTTGGAACCATTGCCGAGGCAACTGACGTCAGACTTCGGTACTCTATTGTGTATTCAGCCAAGCTGCATATCAATATTGTTAGAAAATGCCATCATTCTGGAGAAGAGTTAAGCTTTAAAAACTTGTTTTCAGAGTTGTCTATGTAAGGGGTATCGTGGTCAGAATACTGGCTTGGATCATGCTGTGCCGTGGTTGGTGCTTTGCCCGACGTTGACATCTGCCAGCTGCAACTGGCATGTCATGAGCGCCACAAGAAAATTGTCGTCACCAAGAACAAGACCAGAAAGGAGGATGATTGTAAGTATACACTCTTGAACTTTCTTAGTTAGAAGGCCCTGGTCTATTATACATGTGAGTTTAGCTCCAGGAAAGGTTATATTAATATTTGTTCTCATGACCACTGACGAGCTTAACGCATAGGTCATCTGTGCTATGACAAACTTTCAAGCACCAATCCACTGTCACATACGTCATAATTGCTTCTTATTCTATGTTCACATGATTATTAGTTATTGTACATTAGGTGTTTGGGTAAGCTCGAACACCTATTGTTATTGTACAGATTTTTGTTTTCTTCGTTTGTTTTTTTAACCAATTTTCACTCAGTTCTACTTCCTGATAAATATGGAGATTACTTAGGTGAAAACCTTGATATTTCCTATTGATTTCCACAGTTCAGGACATGCCTGGGCCTGTAATTCAAAAGTATCTCTGGTGAATGCATGACTACTTGGGTTGGGTTACAAATGTTTTAACCCCTTGAGTACGTTTTTTTACAGGAGACGTCGGGGTGTCGCGGCGGTTCTGGCAGCCAAGCGAAACGGCCACAAAGTGTTTGTGCAGTCAAGCGTAACATACACAATAATCAAACAATGGATTAAAACTGCACAAACAGCGGCAAATGGCGTCATCCAAACTGGTGGCACTGTTTTTGTTTTGTTTTGTTTGTTTTTTGTTTTTTTGCGGCATAGGACATCTTCCGTACGCAAAGGGTTAATTAAGTGGGTGAAATACCAGCTTTGCACCCCATTTTCTTTCACTTTTGTACAGATTTGTTTGTGTGCATGTGCTCAAGAAATAAGTACGGTTGCCTCGTGAACATTCATGTTGGCAAGAAATTCAGTACTTGCTGTGACTCCCTAGTTTCATTGTTACACAGATGGGAGACATAGCAAATACATAGGCCAGGATCTTTAAATTGTGATCAGTGGGTGATAGTTCTGACGGATTACAAAAATGAGTGTACTTCCACTTGGTACCACTTGGGGAAAACTGGGCAAGACAAATGGGGCCCAAGTGGGAAAAATGGGATTTGCATGGGACCCATATATTTTCCCACCAGCTGGTCCCTATGTGCGAAATGCACCTGGGTATATTAGCTTGGGGCCCAAGTTGGCAAACTGGGCAAAACTTTAGAAAAGCGGAAAAAGGATATACTGGAAGCTTGGTTGACATTTATTAACTACAAATTAACGGAGACAAATGAAGTAAGCAACCAGACTAAACAGAAAAAACTTATTATTCATTTCTATGGTAGAGTGTACACTTGCTACGATAATTACAAACTGAATGATGTCGTGCTTTAGCTTTATATTCAGCTTATCCCACCATAATAAAGTCATGGTTTCCCATGAACAATTTCAATATTTGAATACGAAGGAAGATGTAATGAGATTCTTCACCTATGTTTGAAAAAAAAGTCAAAATTCTAATGTGGAATTGTTTGAATAAAACATATTATGGTCAAGAAAGTGGAGTTTTAGACTAAAAACTGCAATTTAACCTGACTTTTGTAAACATAAATGTCCTCATTTCTGATTAGTCGTAAAGATGCACACGTCATTCACACACGGGGCCCCACTTGGGATTCAGTTAGGAAAATGTGGGAATAATTGCCCATGTTGCCCTGCTCGTGCCCAGCTGGGTCCCATTGACGGCATTTTTGCTCATATTGGCCAGTCGGTTCCTACTCGGGACCCATAAGTGTAAAATGGGACACACATTCAACGGCGGATAAAAAAAAAACACACACAAAAAGCAAACAATTTTTATTGTGGTAGAGATTTACAATAGTGTTTTTCTTGTTCTCCTTTTTAAGCTATGCGCATGGGATGAAGTATTCATACCAGTAACCCGGACCCAGACTACATGGATGCATTTGAGTCTCACAATAGGTGCAGCCAATATTTCATAATGTATACTGCATTCCACAAAAGATTTCCCAGCCCCAATATTTTGTACATTTTATGGCGATTGTGTAGTGTAGGGCCCCTCTTTAGTTTTGATCAAATTAGAGTCAAGGGTAGTTTTTCTCATTCCAAAATGACTTTTTTTTTCAACCTAAGCAGACTTCTCTTAATTCTATTGACATCTTTTGTTGTAATTTTAAACAATGCAATTGTCTTACACGCTTTACGGCAGTTGCCATGCGAATCAACGCGCGGTTTTGCGTGTTTACTGCGCGTCGCGATAATCGCCATCTTTATTTTCGCGTTGCGTTTTGTCATCTTCATCGTCGCTTTACCCCAAAATTGCCCTCGAAAACTAAAACCAAAATGAATTTTTTTTTTCAACCTAAGCAGACTTCTCTTAATTCTATTAAAATATTTTGTTGTAATTTTGAACAGTTGCGGTAGAAAATGCAATTGTCTTACTAGTCTTGGTTCCAAGACGTCCTTAGCGTGGTGCGACGTACGTACAGCGCGCACGACAGCGCCCTCTAGCTACACACACACACACACACACACACACACACACAGTCATGTAAACGGGTGCAATCGTGGACCTCCCATTGTTCCTCTTTTGTTTATACTCTAACTTTTTCGGAAGGCCTCCCATTGGTTTTGTACACGATTTTCAATCGTGGACGTTAGGTCAAACGTGGACCCCTATTTTGTCTACGCTCGAATTCTTTTGTCCTAGGTCCACGATTGCCGGCATATACAAACTCACGCCAAGGCCAAATCGCTAAGAACGTCTTGGGCATTTCGCAAGGGAGCGCGCGCGACCTGCTTATGCATAATTTAACAGGCGGGTCAAACGAATAATCGCGCTTGCGCACTGGAGGAAACTCATGTTTAAGTAATAACTTACTAGTCAGTTAACGTTCTGATCTATGAGCAGAGTGATTCTGGACTGGCAAACAGGATTAAGAAATCTTCGGATTGTTCAAAAATGTGATCTGGAATATCAGACGTTATCTCTGCCAATTTCAGTCCCAGATGTTCAGCACGATGTAACTGATCAACGGCCAGAGCTTTCAATGGCACGACGACAATAATCAGCGCTTTCTCCTGTTTGCATTCGGTTACTTCGTTCATGGAGGTAGGAAACACCTCCATGCTTCGTTCAAGAAATCTAAGACCAATGGAGAAGCTTGAAAAATTACACTCTTGCCAAATCCCGTTGGTAAATTAACAAACAAATCATGGCCACGTACAAATTGATGAATGGCACTGACCTGATGACTTTTTAACTTTCCAAAGTCCAGTTTTTTTGCTGTAAAATCGATCGCTTGTTTCACGCGGTCAGAAATTGTTTCCAACAAACAACGAATGGCTTGGTACTGCGCTGCACGTTCATACGTACGTACGTACACGTAAACCCGACGTGAGTACAGAAACTAGACTCGTGAGTGTTGGCTATTTACATGCGATAATGCAGCTACGTCACACGCGCATGCAAATGCCACACAGTTCTGCTCGCGATTTCGCGAGCAGAACTTGCGAAATTCCCAAGACGGTCTTAGCGATTTGGCCTTGGCGTGTGTGTGTGTGTGTGTAGCGAGAGGGCGCTGTCGGCCGGCCGTGCGCGCTATACGTCGCACCCATTGATCTCCATAATGGAGATCAATGGTCGCACCGCTAAGGACGTCTTGGAACCAAGACTATTGTCTTACACGCTTTACGGCAGTTGCCATGCGAATCAACGCGCGGTTTTGCGTGATGTTTACTGCGCGTCGCGATAATCGCCATCTTTATTTTCGCGTTGCGTTTTGTCATCTTCATCGTCGCTTTACCTCAAAATTTCCCTCGAAAACTAAAACCCTGCCTATTATCTACTGCTAACTAACGTTAGTTTGGCAATTCTTATAATCTAGAAGTGGTTTTGTTCCGCTATGAGCTCCGTGCACAACTACCCCCTCAGCGGAAAGAAAAGGCGAGTTGGGGGGTCAATATCGACGCCATCGTACCTGACTTCAATTTAAGTGTCTGGTTCCCGCTGTGATATTCTTATTGAAAACTCAATTATCGAGAGTCGGCAAACAAACAAAGCAATCCCACTGGTATACGAGTATTAAATGAACGAGGAGCGCAGTGCGTAATACAAGCGACGTACTCCCCACGGAAGTGCGGTTGCTATGTGGACAGCGCCCTCTTTTGTTGGCGCACGGAGCCCATAGGGAACAGGGCCCTACAGTACACAATCGGCCATTTTATGGGTCATATTGGCTTTTACATACACCAGTGATGATTGATCAGCACACATTTTCAAAAATTTCCCCGGATACACAAGAGACACCAAATATTGTTAGTTGCGTTTTCATCAGTTCCCTCCCCCCCTCCCCCCCCCCCCGAATAGAAATGGCTATCGATGTACTGATGCGTGTTAAAAAAAATACAATGAGATCAGTGGGCTGAATTCGCTGGTTAATTGCTTTATCAAAAAGGTCTCGACACAACAGATTGGAAGGGGAGTGCCAAAACTTGGGATTAAACAGCAAGCTTCTTGGCCTAAGCGTTTTTAACGACAGGCCTAAGTGTTTTTAACGACAGAAACAAATCTATCAAGTGAGCGAGGACAGATGTGGAAGGAATGCTTATAATAATCACTGGATACCAGGGCATGCAAAGGGCATGCAAAGACTTGCCTAACGTCTTGGGCCAAGACTACATTCTAATCAAAGAAAGGTTCGGGTACTCGGCAAAACCCGGGCCGAACACTGTCAAAAAGATCGAATGCTTTTTAAATTCGGGGGCAATGAGAGAGATGTCGGATGAAATAATGTGACTAATTCAAAACCTGCGGCTGTTTTATGTCGGGGAAATTACATTCGACGTGCCACCCCCCCCCCCCCTCCCCCACCCCCCCCCCCTCCCCCTCCCCCCAGCAGATGTTTGTGCCCCGGCCCCCCATTTGAAATCTCACACATTTGTCATGCCAAAACCTAAAGGACAAACTACGTCCGCAATCATTACGCATGCATGGCTGCAAAGGTCGACTACTACTAGTGCATGCTCTGTGAATTTCACGAACATCGAGCTCGTTGGTAGTAGTTGATGTGTTGAAACAGTGAATGCCATACTACTGAGAGAGTATTCCCAAGACATTTCTTCCCTGTGAGTATCTTCTTCATACGTTTATAAGCTGATATTTGTAGCTGTTTATAATTCCATTAACATACATTCGTTCCTGGGAGCGTGCTATTTGAGGTAGTTACTGGCCCTGCTCCAAGAGTCAGAACAAAATCCACCGTTTCAGTTTTATACGAAACTAATAACGTTATAGTTAGCAACATCAAAATCCAACAGGTATGTCGTAGCTAGAGGGCTGGGTGTTAACATTTTGAGGAAAACTGTGACTAAAACGACGACTTGGATAGAATCAAACGAAAATCAAAACTAAAATCGGAAAATAAAGGGGTACCGCGAAGCACCGTGACCGCGTAAAACCACGCTGATTCGTAAGACAACAATAAAACACCGTGAGCAAATCATCAAGTTTTGTACAGCAGGTTGTATTATTTGTTTTATTAAACTGTCATTAAAGATTTACAGCAGAATTCTTTAGGTTGATAAAGTCCTTCTAGAATGAAATAAATCCATTCAGTCTATAATTTGACCAAAACTTCAGAGGTGGCCGTAACTTACTAACTACACAATAATTGCCGACCCTCACCAGCCTGACGCAGGTGAGTGGTCGGATCGTAACGTTATATACATGTACCAAAATAATTGCCATGGCATTTAACCAATTAGTTTGCAGGAAAATGTCCGTACTGTTTTAAAAAATACACACTCTAAAAACTGCTGAGTCGGATTGACCCTAAATCTGAATCTATTATTTGCTCTATCTATTTCTGGGTCGAAATTACATTTTTCTTGATCAGTTTGACCCGGAAAGATGTCGTGTGTTTTTCCCCGGAAATGGGTAAAGCAAATAGATTCCGCATAACAGCTGTAGCATTTTGTTTACGTCCATATACATGCATGTATGGACTTGTATCAGTCCAAAAACAAAAGAGGCAAGCCGCAGTTCAATTATTGTCAGTACCCTCTTAAAAAAATGTGTGCATCCCCAGGTGCCCCCCCCCCCCCAGATGTTTCACCCCAGTTACGCCACTGCATTGGCGGCTACCGGACCTAGATACTCTGCACGATATGGGGGAAAGGGTACCCCCCCCCCCCCCCCTTTATCCCTATACCCTAAGCCCTAAGCCCTAAGCACACTCCAGATTATTGTTATCTAACACATCCCCCTGGAATTCTGAATAGAATTCCTGGGATTCCGGGAACACAATGACCAACACAAAAGAGGGGGTTCCATTTCCCCCCATATCGTGCTTCATATACGGACCTAATATTCACATATGAAGCACGATATGGGGAAAGGGACCCCCCCCCCCCCCTCCCCTCTTTTGTGTTGGTCATTGTGTTCCCGGAATCTCAGGAATTCTTTAGAAACGCCTCGATGAGCTAAATGGGTAGCACCCCCAGAACGCATAGGCTACTGTGAAGACCAAATCTATTAGGTTTGGGTATTCCCATTTTGTTTTAATGCATCTAAAAAACATTCTCTGCATCGTGTGTAACTCGGAGGTCTGCTCCCTGATGCAGGCGTCACACTGTCCCGAAATTGACACCAGATGGCCATACGAACATGGAATTTTGAATTTCGCACGAAGATGGCCCCAAACTTGGTCAACAGCCAATCAACAGCCGAAGCAAGTACGATGCCTACAGAAGGTCACACGATGGCACCCGAACCACACACGAAGGCAACACGAAGATGTGAATTTGTATTAAGTAGTTTACCCGAAGGACACACGAAGGACACACGAAGGACACACGAAGGACACACGAAGGACACACGAAGGACACACGAAGGACACACGAAGGACACACGAAGGACACACGAAGGACACACGAAGGACACACGAAGGACACACGAAGGACACACGAAGGACACACGAAGGACACACGAAGGACACACGAAGGACACACGAAGGACACACGAAGGACACACGAAGGACACACGAAGGACACACGAAGGACACACGAAGGACACACGAAGGACACACGAAGGACACACGAAGGACACACGAAGGACACACGAAGGACACACGAAGGACACACGAAGGACACACGAAGGACACACGAAGGACACACGAAGGACACACGAAGGACACACGAAGGACACACGAAGGACACACGAAGGACACACGAAGGCTACACGACGTCGTATTGCCTTCCTAAGACAATCAAACAGCTTCTTGTTTCCTTCCGTATTGTCTTCGTGAGGCGAAAAATGCCCGATGGCACCGATGATCACACGAAGTAAAGACGAAGATGACACGATTTGACAAGATGCCCTCACGATGGCCTTACGAAGGGCAAAATGGACACACGAATTCAACACGAAAATGAACCTTCGCAAGGTCCTTCGGCAATTTTTTGGCATGCCAAAGATTTTGCCACCGCTCACGAAGTTGCTGCCGGAGCCTGAGAAACTCCACCGGCGGTCATACGATGGCTATGCCCTCACGAATGGCCCTATGTTTTTACGATCAGAGCCGAATTTGAACATTTCCTTTATCGTGTGTCCATCTGGTGTCAATTTCGGGACAGTGTGACGCAAGCATAATGGAGTATAGGAATTTGATTTTGAATGAAACGACAATGGAGTAAAGGTATAAACGTCTTGTCAATGTCAAATTTGCACATTTCCAGATATCTTTTTAGTATTTGAACAGAAGTGTAAAATTCCTTTGTATCTGAAATGTATAAGCCATGTTGCCTTCCCTAAAGACGTCCGTTTTAGATCGAGGGATGAAAATGCTCAAACCCGCGTCATTAGGCAGTTGTTTTATGTGACTTGCCTCAATTTGCGCCATTTCATCATGTCGAAAAAGAAGTGTAAATTTAAGGATAACATGCCGTTCTAAGCTGCATCAAATTACAATCGATCGGACAATTTCAAAAGAAATTGGTTCTTTATGTTGAGGTGGTTTGTGAAGGCTACGTTTCTGACTAACAATAATGTTTTGCACTGTTGGACTGATGTCAACAGGATTTGGACTACAGTTGACTAGTGAATGTAGCCATTTAATAGCCGAGGCCACTGTAATAATGGTGCTGTCTGATGTAGAGACAGACGCCTTATCGACAATGAAAGTAGCAACGAATTCCTCTCTGACTGGCAACTGTTCCGGAAGTTTCAGTTGCTGAAGCCGCGAGAAGAATTCGCGACATTTTGTATAGGTAGGAGGTAAGAGTACCGTCTGCCTTGGCCATCGACATATCTCGAAAGGTGCACACCTTGAAACCTTGAATTTGCTGAGGAAATTCTGACCAAAAAACTATGTCGCAAAACTATCTAATGCACAGAGGGAAAAATGTTTCATTAATTCAATCATACATTGGTGAAATTAATATAAGCAGCTCCGGTTTGGTTTTGAAAAGGTTAGACCCTATAAGGGATTTCTTGTTCCGTCCTAACTTGAGATTATTGTGTCCAGGAAGAGAAATGAAGACTTTAATACCTGACTTGTAAGATGCCCATATAGTAAAGGCCAAAAGGGGGAAGAAGGCCACAAAGGGAGGACAAGTACTCCTTTGCATTTGCACATGAATAAGTGACGAAGAACGCTAGGAATAAGTAGTACTGGTGGAACTAAAACGCAGTTTTCGTTGGTCTAAAGAATCTAGGCAATTTTGTGTTTTAGTAAGTTGCGAAACAATCTACTTAAAATGGACCATATATATTGTTAATGATGAGAAAGAAATCTTCAGAAATCGACCAGTCATCCAAGTCAACTAATCTACTGATAAAATCAGCTTGTTCATTTTCCGTTCTAGGAATCCACTGTACCTCTAATCTTATGTTATTATGAAGACAAATCGAAAATATATCCAAAGAAATCTTGTGTAGTTCAAGATTCATACTACCCACCTCTACAATGTGAGCTGCTGATTTGGCTATCTGTAAATACGTTGAGTTTAGAGTTAGATATTAGAGGCAAGAATGACATGCGAACAAAAGAGATTGTGTTTAATTCCTGCCAAGTTGAGTTTTTGAGGGATTCGTTTTCCGTCCAATGCTTGTGAGCAACATGTATACATCGTTGCACATTATGGATCCTGCTCCTTTAGCACTTGCATCACAACACATGATCTTATTAACTATAGAGCTCTGGAAAATATAGCGAACATTTAAGTTTGCAAAATGGGTTTTCCAAAAGTTGATTTCTAAATAACACAATATGTCTAATGTGATCTCTTCGTCTTCGTGCTTACCAAGCGCAATAGCCGATTGGCAATGACGAGTCATAAGCCTGGTAATATTTCCTACCACTATAGACCCAACGATATTTTGGCCAACAAAGGAATGTAATTTCATAGGGAGAACTTGTGTTAATTACTCGCACACAGTAGTTGTTATCTTCTGTATAAGTCTATCTAGTAGCTGTAAAGTTCCAGCTACAGTATTCCATTTCATGCCTAGCCATTCGCAACTTGTAGATGGTTCCCAATTACTTGTCTGTATATTGTATACGAAACCAGCTTTGATCAAATCGGATTTGATGTGGTGAGCTATGTCTTGGGCATGCTTTAGATTACTAGAGTGATCAGTGGAAATATTAGGCACAACACAAAATCCGTCGTCCAGATAAATGGCAATTAATATACCGTTCGTCCTCCAATTAGTTACGAGTGGTTTTAAGATCTTGGTAAAAATAAACGGAGCGCAAGAAAGACCAAATGGGAGGACATTAAACTCAAAGTACCTTGTCCTATTGTCAAAATTCCATGAAAACCCAAGGTAAGGTTGAAATTCATTCGAATGTCAATATGATGGTATCCCGACTTCAAATCAAAGTTAATTAAATGAGCATTTTGGGACATAAATTGAAGACCTATTTTCCAATCGTCAATTTTGAAGTGTGTCGTTTTAACAAATGCATTTAATCTACTTAGATCTAGAATTAATCTTCTTTTTCCTGATGCGTGAGAAGATGCCGATAAAGGACTCACAATATGCGATGGCTCTTCTTTTTCTGTAATTCTGCCCGAATAGAATGCAATAATTCTAAGATGCGTTCTTGCAAAGCGGATCTGTTATTTTTGTTAAACATCCTGGGAGGGAGTTCTTGAAATGGAATTATATAACCTTGATCAACTATTGAAAGGATAAAGTTAGAAGTACCAATATTTTCCCAAAACTGTTTGCGTTTTTTGATTATTCCTTTGACGGACACAAGATCTGAAGAGAGATCACAAAGGACATCATTATTACAGTTACAGGATACCTGTACTAGACCTGCAGGCGTATGATGTTACAAACTTCGATAGTTTGTGCAACAGTGCATGTCTGAAACAGCTTGTACAAATTCTGCATCGTGCATATATTTTTAGCTCTCGGGGCTGCAGTCGAGTCCATCACAAGTCCATCACAAGTCCATCACAAGTCCATCACAAGTCCATCACAAGTCCATCACAAGTCCATCACAAGTCCATCACAAGTCCATCACAAGTCCATCACAAGTCCATCACAAGTCCATCACAAGTCCATGTGTAATGTTACTACTGACTTGGGACAAATCCTTGCGCAGTTCTTCGGTTTCAGAAGAACAATTTGTTAAAATCACTCATTTTAGAGAATTATAATCTTGATGAATGCTCATTGTATCTTTCTTGCGCAAGATATCTGAAGTACAATTAGTGCGGAACTGGATAGGAATTAGTTTAGGTCCTCTGTCTCGATCAACAATCCAAGATGGCAGTGCATTGGGGAGGTGTTATCGCCATCGTTGTCTTCTACCTGTTGATTCTGCTCGTGGGGCTGTGGGCATCTCGTAAGAGCAAGGGTTCTAAGGATGTAGACCAAGTGATGCTGGCGGGCAGAAACATCGGGGTCTTCGTCGGCATCTTCACCATGACAGGTAAAATTCAAAAGTATATTGTGGAGAAATATTTCAAAACAACAATAAAATGTTACTCTCTGATAACATCTTCATTATAATCAGACACAGTCTCATTTTGTTAATTTGTGGTTGACACAAGTTTATTACACTCACAATAATGTACATTCACTCATTCAGCTATGTTGAACTTATAAACATTATAACTGTCATCAGTAAAGAGTACAAAATATTTGAGAATGCACACTGAATAGAATTTGACTTGGAAGAATAATTGTTGCAACTAAAATATGAAAAAATAATGATTTATTGAACGGTTTCAATATTTTCTTGCTAGTAAAATTCTGTTTAGCCATATTTAAACTACACAATTCCCTTGTGGATTGTTTGACGAATACATGTAGGCCTACACAATTTTGAATGGGATAGTTCAAAGCATAAGAGCCTATAGGACTGCTTACTCTACAAAAGGTGTTTGTGTAATAAACCTTTTCGACATTCTCAAAGCATCATGGGAACTGCTCAACTTTAACTGGCATTATCAGAGCAAGCACATTAGAACGGACGTGATTGGTCGCATTGGTCACATGTGCGTTGTCATGCTTGCAAAAATCCTCTTCTGATTGGCTAATAATGTGACATTATTAGCTGTTCTAATTCCAAAAATTTGCATTCATCAGTAATTGGTACCCTGAGAGGCATTCCCCAATTATTTCCTTTATTTTTATTGCCCACTAAAATTTATTTTTTCTGGTTATTATTTCCTTATGTTCCATGCAAAGATATGTGAAAAGGGTATCTCTCAACTCATGACAGATATTTAGCATAAAATCAATTAATATTTTTACTCGTCTAAGATTGCCTTTCTTGTTTTTCTTCCAAGCTACGTGGGTTGGAGGAGGTTACATCAATGGTACCGCAGAGTACGTTTTCACACCTAATTCTGGACTGATCTGGACCCAGGCCGCATGGGGATACGCAACAAGCCTCGTTTTAGGTACTTTCTGGTTTTTTGTTTAGTTCCCAGGGTTATAGCATGGTCATAAAATCAGCCAGGCTCAAGAGACTTCGTCTATACTTCGGCTTCGTCTCTGGAAATATTCTTAATATTGGTGCGTGTTCTGCTTCAGGAACATTCATTCGGTTGATTATGAAAGCAAAAATTAGAATATTTCCATTCGGTTTGCTTCTCATCAGTCTGACTTAGGAACTTGTTAAAGATGACAAATTTTGACCGCTCAACGTAGGTGTAATTTTATAAATTCGCATAAGCAACAGTAAAATACCGATCATGTGGCTTGTCGGAAGGTTAAGCACTGTCATAAAATTATCTATATAAGCTTGACTAGAAATCATTCCCTTTTAGAGACTTTCTGAAAATTCAGACTTATTAGGACGCAGATGCGTGTTTTGTCGAGATGAGCCTGAAATTGTCCTTAAATTTGTCAAATGACATCCCCAAATGTATTTTTCACTTCACTACCTTTAATAAAAGCTTTTCATGACCACCTTGGTGAATATTGATGCTATATCCTGAATTCCTCTCTGGTGCTATAGGTGGCCTCCTGTTTGCCAAATCAATGCGGGAAAAGGGTTACGTCACCATGTTGGACCCCTTCCAGGACAAGTACGGATCCCGGATGGGCGGGCTTCTCTTTATCCCCGCCCTAACGGGAGAACTCTTCTGGACAGCTGCTATATTCAACGCTCTAGGTAAGGAACTGTCATATATATTCTTCCCATTTTAAAGAATATTCAAAGCATATAGTTGTAAGAAATGTCAGTCCCTCGTAGCTTTACACATTTTTAAAAGTAGTTTATGCCCCAAAGTCTAGCTTATTATGTAATTATATTAATGAAACTTTGTGGTTATGGATTTTTCTGTTTCCAACATTGCACTGCAGTGAACGCAATTTTAGCAAATTTCTCCTGCCAACAACATTACAAACAAATCAACGGATTTTTTTGCAATACTAAGCAAACAAGTATTTGATCAAAATTAGGCAACCATTTAGAAATATTGATACCTAATTTGCATTTCTTTTGTTTTTAATGGCCAGGTTCGACCATTAGTGTGGTGCTTGAGATAGACATGAAAATAGCTGTCATTGTTTCGGCTTGCATCGCTGTGTCTTATACTTTCTTTGGAGGTTTGTATTCGGTAGCGTACACTGACGTCATCCAGCTCATTTGCATATTTGTTGGTCTGGTAAGTGTCAAGTAAACAAAACAGTAATTTCTATTCAAAAGTTGATATATAATTTGGGAAGGCACAGCCAATTAATTATAGAAAGACAGGTAAAATGCAGGAAATAAAAATAAAAAGTGGAACAAAAGAAAATTTGATATAACTTTTAAAAGGAATTAAACCTTAAAGGATATATGGTCCTGCTCTTTAAAAAAACGAATGTTTAGATTGTATGTTTTATTCTTATTAAAAGAAATACTTATTGTCTATTTTGGGTGTAAGGTTATTAGTGCTGGTTGTTTTCGTGCCCTATAGGCTAAAGCTCAAAAAGATAGGTTCTGCATGAACTGAATTATGGTAGGGCCACAACTAATTTGACAATTGTAAAGTAATTATTCCATAACTAATTCCAACATGAAGTTCTGTGTTTATAAAAAAAATAGGAATTATTAAAACAAAAAAATTTATGGAGCAATTTTGAAAGGAGGTGCGTTAATGTGAAATTCCTCTATGGGGATTGAGCGACTTAGCTAGCCTAGATAATGAGTCATTATATACAGGTCAATGCAAAGAGGCAGTTTCGTCTCAGCAATATATTTATGAGGAGTGTGCGGTTTGCTGGCAGTCTGCTGGCTGGGAATGCTTCACAAAGGATCCAATTACAGGAACACTAATCCCCCTTTACGCAACAGGGAAGGAATGTTTCCAATTTCTGGCTTTGGTTGACTACCTACCCCAAAATATTCGGGTTTTTTCAAAACAAAACAAAATTCTCTGTAAAAAAGATCCTATTCCACAAAGTCTTTTACTTGCCCCTAACTCTGTAGCCATTTTAACACAAAATAAGCCCCCAAAATGTCAAGTTAAAGTCGTCCCGTTTTGCTTCTTTTTATATCAGACGGGTTATATTATATTTTTTTTTAAATGGCTTTCTGTAACACTGAAGTCCCCGAAATAGTCGATTGTAAGGCATGTTTTCCCTTCCCTTTTCCGTTTTATTTCGGCGTTTGGGAGAAGACCAGCAAACAGACAGAAAGAAAACAAACAAATGATGCGAGAAAGTTCCGTTTAGTATTTTGCGTGAATTCGTTATCGTATTTGATGAATGACATACCGTGGATGATTTTGCATATCACTTTTTTGACGATTTCTTTCCGTTGTAAGTTCATACTAATGATGTATTTATTAAAACCGTATTTGGTTCAGTGTGAAACGGACATGCATTAAAAAAAAACAAAGTTTAGTTGACGAGGGGCCTCTATTCGCAAAAACTGTTTCAAAGCCGAGCAAGGAATACATTTCATTAGGGAACGTGGCTTTTGAAATCTTGAAGTATTTGGCACGTAAATCGAGATGAAAACCTGAAGTATTCAAAATGCTCCTATAAATTATTTTCAAAAATTGCCGTTAACAAATTTACCAGCAGTTCCCATTAGTGAATTTGTTGTTGTAATAAATAAAGAAAATCTAAATGATTGCGTCTCGGGTAACTATTCCTAGAGATGTTCTACAATAAGAACACTTTTCAGGAAACATGACTTCATAAGGAAAATGTCAAATGATCTGCTTTCGTGTCTTCCCCTTCTGTCCAATGAAAATTAAATTAGAAAAATTAAATTAGAATTAGAAAAATCGGACTACACACCGTCCTCTCCCAAACTTGCCACTTTAGTTGGCCAAACCCCACTGAACGTGTTTTAACAATACAAGACCACCCTGCTCATCAGGTTCTTCATACATAGGCCTACAGGGTCTTAAACACACCCACGTGACAGGCTCTAGACCAATAGGGATAGTGAAACTCGCTGAGGCATTTATGAATTGTTAATTATGTAACTCTGTCTAATTGATGTTATAGTGGGTCTGCATTCCCTTCGCACTGACCCACGAAGCAGTCGAGCCGATTGGAATGACCTCTTCACAATGGCTGGGCACTTGGGACCCAGTTCACACGGGACTATGGGTCGATTCAGCCCTGCTACTTGTAAGTTTTCAACACGCGTTCAAATGACGTCATGCTTGTACTCATGAATATGCAGATTTGCATTAACACAAAAATGTTGAATCTCACCATGTTGTCAGTTCCACCAATGCTATACCATATTATAGGCTTACTCAAGCTTCCTTCAGAATCGAATCAAACAGTCTGAATACATTTCTTTCTTCCAGATATTTGGTGGCATTCCCTGGCAGGTGTATTTCCAGCGTGTCCTCTCCTCCAAGTCCGCCGGCAGAGCCCAGATCCTGTCCTTCGTCGGTGCCTTTGGCTGCGTCTTGATGGCCATCCCAGCCGTTCTCATCGGTGCAATAGGAGCAAGCACAAGTAAGAGGGCGGAGCTTCCAGAGCAACAACACACAGACCCAGCCTAAAATTTCCCACAAAAAAATACAATAAAAGTAAACCCAAAATTGTCCATATGGAGAGTATATAACTTGGAGGGATGCCCTTATTTTATGGCAGGTCATGAAAAAAGCAGTGATTTTACTACCGATAATGGTACAGTTAGAAAGGGGTCATTTTGGAGAGCCAGAGAATACCTCATGATTTAAGGTCTCTAAGACTAGATAAATTACCAGAACTCAAACTACACCAGACTTTTATTTCTTATATGTTAAGAATCATTTTACAGCATTTTTCCTCTGTGCAGGAGTCTGACTCCTTTTCTGGCCATTCATCTGGCGCTACTCACAGAATCAAAAAATAGCAAGATTACTTGCAACAAACACCTCTGATGTCATCTCATTTCTTGCACTGGGGCTTGTGGAATCCAATATGTCGGGGAGACCAAGAACACGCTCAAAAAGCGTTTCTATGGCCATCGATCAACTGTAACACCAAGCAAATGGACACCCCTAGTTGATAACCACTTCACTTCAACTTGCCTAACCATTCCATTTATTATGATTCTAAAGGGCATAGAATCACAAGGACTCAGTTCGCCTTAGCAGGGGGAGAAAGTATACGAAACGTCTTCGGACTATGCAGCCACATGGTCTCAACATCCAGGAAGGGAATGATTAACTCTATATTTCCCCCCAATGTCATTACAGATGCTCCTCCTGACAAACCCTCTTGGGGTTTCTTGCCCACTTGGATGTCTTTGCCTTTTCTGTTAAGCCTTGCCACGTCCCTCTGTTCCTTCCATTGCCCAATTACCCCCCTTTTACCCCTTGTTCCCCTTCCCCAGCTTCCTCCCCTCCTTTGTTCCTTTGTATCCCTTCTCCTCCCTTTGATGTCCACCCACTGCCAATCTCCTTTGTATCCCTTTGTGTTTCTCCACCCACCCCCCCCCCCCCCTTGCATGTGTGTTCCCTTCATGTTTGTTTCTTGTACTCTGTCATTTGCCTTTGAGAAAGAACTTGCTTAAGTTCGAAACGTTAGGCCAGCTAATTTTTTGATTCCTCTAAGAAGTCCTAGTTGTTTTTGTATTAGAATCATTTTTCCTTTTTTTTCTTCTACCTGACAGGCTGGAATGCAACAACTCTTGATCTTGAGAGGACAGACCCATATAAACAAACAAGCCTCATACTTCCGTTGGTGATCCAGTATCTGACACCTCAGGTCGTGTCGTTCATCGGTCTCGGGGCTGTGTCCGCTGCCGTCATGTCGTCCGCCGATTCCTCCATTCTCTCGGCCAGCTCCATGTTTACCCGGAACATCTACAAGCTGGTGTTCCGTCAGAATGTAAGTAATTAAGGTTGTCCTGGGGTTGTTTTGGAGTCAAATTGAGGTCATCTTGGAGGTCAATTGGAGGTCTCTAAACTGAAGGTCCTTATGGGGTTGTCTTGAGATCAAACTTAATCCGAGGTCAATTGGAGGCTTTAAGCTTTACTGGAAATCATTGTTGAGGCCCTCTTGGTCAATTGGAGATTCAATGGAGGTCATTCTGGGGTCATATAATTATCATTGTGGAGTTAGTTTAAATCAAAACCAAAAATTGCTTTTGTGGTTCTGGCGAATTCCAATGCACTGCCTGAGCGTTGATAGGTATTAACAAATAAGGAATAGAACACTGAAAATGTTTAAATAAGTTTTTAAACATTTTTTTCCATTGGTGAACTTTGTGTCAACAGGCATCTGAAGTTGAGCTTCTGTGGGTAATGCGAGCTAGTATCATATGTGTTGGTTCAGTTGGAACTGCACTTGGTCTCGTCATCACCTCTGTCTACGAACTCTGGTTTTTCTGCTCAGATTTCGTTTACGTCACGCTGTTCCCGCAGCTGCTGTGTGTTATGTACTTCTCCAAGTGCAATACGTATGGCTCCCTGTTAGGCGTCATCACTTCGTTGATTTTACGGTTCAGTGGGGGCGATCACTTGCTAGGCATCCCGCCCCTGATCAGGTATCCGTATTACGATGAGCGGGAAGGGGTACAGCTCTTCCCCTACAAGACGCTGGCCATGGTGGCATCACTTGTCACCATTCTCTTGGTGTCCTACGCGGTGGATTTCTTGTTCAGTAGGGGCAAGATTCCAAAGAGGTTTGACATCTTTCGCTGCATGGCGAACCTCCCCCCTGTAGAGGGTTCAGGGAGGAGTGGAAGTGAGCACGCCGGAAAGATTCAGCTGCTGGAGCTCGATCCGATAGGATTCCCCACTGCAAATGGCGTGTCGGCCAACACGCAAGCACCATATGAGAAACTGCTTGGTGTCCGGCGTGAGGAGGAGGATGCGTGCTTCCCGTTGGATGAAAAGTACCCCCTATCTAGTAGTGTGCAGTAGCATTCTAGACCTATTAGGTTGGTTAATAATAATAACAGGTTTAAGTTACACATGTAGATGGTATACCATCTACATGTGTAGTGTCATCTATACTATGATTTTTAATGGGCCGAATTTGGGTTGAGGGGAACAGACACCCTGGAGCAAATCTATACTCTTTCACGACAGGTACGCTGTGTTTTTTCACATGGACTGGTCCACAATGGAGAATTTGTGCATATATAAGTTAAATGCAAAATAAGTCTCAGAAAGTAGGCATATGGAGGGGAAACACGTAGTTGAGGTCTATATGCATTTATAACACCTCATGCACACACAGAGGTTCTGTGTCTCAATTGGCCGAGAGCGAGTCACATGACATTAACTATTTTTGCTATCTTCCTGTGCACGGCCAAAAGTACTAAACCCGTAGCAACCAAAGTACTATATGCATAGCCCCGGTATTGTGTCCAACATGCATACTGGTGTGCGCGTTATGCGTCGCACGTATTCTTCCCTAGCGCTAGCGCTACATAACTGGGTTCAAACCCTACCCCGGGATCGCATTTTCGACAGTCCGGTATATCAATGACCCCCCCCCCCCCCCCCCCCCCCCGATTAGTGGTAGGCCTATACTCATCGGTTGTATTTCTACCCTCTGTATTGACATGGACATTTTATAGTACATATTGGTATGTCAATGGGTCGTCAATTTTCCAGATTGAGTGGTAGTAATAACGTTAAAGATCGCCTGAGAGAGCTAATTATTCCCGACAGGGGAAATATTAAAACGTGTGCGTGTTTACAGTGATTGCTAAATAACGTCTGCGACTTGTGCATTATATTTGCTGCTCACCGTATACCGCGTATATATAGGCCTACACCATACTATAGTATACCAGGCAGCTTGTACACCGTAAATGTATTCGATCGCGCGTGTGTCGAGTGTACAGTGTGCACATTATACAAATATTTACTGCTTCAAGTGGTGCAGTAAAACTAGCGCTGGCACTTTGGCACAATACCCGCAACGTGCACACCCGCATGCATCTGCACACAAATACCGCGCCTTGGGTATAGTACTTTGGTTGCTAATGGTATAGTACTTTGGTTGATAATGGTATAGTACTTTGGTTGCTATTGGTATAGTACCGGTACTTTTGGCCTTGCACAAGAAGATAGCAAAAATAGAAAATGCCATGTGACTCGCTCTCGGCCAATCAGACACAGAATCTGTGGATGAGGCGTTATAGAACCTTCTGACCTGACCACGACCCTGCCGATTTGTACTGGGGGTGGCTGTATATGGTATTTGGATGGGTCAATATCTAGGTTGGTATATTAATGGGTTGTATTTTAATCTAGTATCATGGGAACCTATTATACAATGTATATTTTTTTTTTATTATTACTATTATTATATATAGAGGTGTTATAAAACAAATACATATATTGACGCTTTATCTTGTAGGGTAGTAAAATTATCCTCCCTCGTGATCCATGCAGCATTCTATTCCCCGAGGCGAAGCCGAGGGAAAATAGAATGCAGCATGGATCACCGAGGGAGGATAGTTTTACGACACCACTCGAAGCAGTCACGATCCATGGTGCTTTGTATTTATTCTACAGCTGCTTAGTAGTCATCGTTTGTTTTTTTTACTATTTTCCAGGAGAAAATCGTGGTAAATATTAAAATACATGTATGTAAAAAAGGGTCTTTTAATGAAAAAACAGCTGCCAATTCCAATTTAAAAGGGCATATGTTTTTTTAAAATATTTTGGTAATTACAATGTACTCGTCAAACAAACCATCAGGGATATTGATATTGTGTCAAATTGTTTTGTGATTATTTGGTGGGTTTTCTGGGAAATAAACTAATTACTAATATTTAAAGTGACATTTGGGTAATTGTAGTATTAATTTAATGATGTATGGAATTACTAGCAGCTGTCGGTTGGAATGTTTGATTGCAAATACAATGTACTACCAAATCCAGGTTATTAGAAGCTTCTATATATAGGCCTAATAAATTGGTGGTTGATTTGAAATTGTGTGTGTTTTTTTTTTTCAATTTGGTTACGCATTTGTACCCCTTCCCTCCTTCCCCCCCGCCCCTTCCCCCAAAAAACAAAAAACAAAAACCACAAAAAGAGGTAATTTCTCAAAAAAATTAATATCTCCCAAGACTTGGGAAAACTTAAAACAATGATTTTCTCTTAACACTGAATTGAAGCATATATTGAAGTTTGCAGACGTCTGTTTTGTCTGGTCGTATTCATTTTTATACCCAAACCCCCTCCCCGGCCCCAAGGACAACGCCCGTCATGCATATTAACATAAAACAACGTGGGGCTGATGGATTTCTTAACAAGGATACACATCTTCAAGTTCACAAAGTAAACTCTCACACGTCGAGCTATGCGCCAAAAGACGGTTCCTTTGACTTGAGGCTGCGCGGTGCGGCACCGTTGTCAACAAGGACCCCCACCCCCCCCCCCCCCCCCCCCCCCCCCGCGTAGTCCGGTGTCAAAAATACGAGGGTAGTGTACTAGGGTGTCCTCCAGGTAGGGGTTTTCTCCTCCACCCCCCCCCCCCCCCAAAAAAAAGAAAACCACATTAACGATAGGCCTACACGTACCTCCACAGGCGCGGATCCAGGGGGGGTGGGGTGGGGGGGGGGGGGGGGGGGGGGGGGGGGT